>JASAUF010000438.1:0-190000 GCA_030180095.1 Magnolia changhungtana | reverse complement strand
GAAAAAATGGAGGCTAAATGTGCCTTTTAGCCTCGGTTGCTAAGGAACTGAGGCTAAAAGTTCATCTTTCGCCTCAGTTGTATAGGAACCGAGGCAAAAAGTCTACCTTTTAGCCTCAGTTGAATTGGAACCGAGGCGAAAAGTCTACCTTTTAGCCTTAGTTGCATAGGAATCGAGGCGAAAAGTCAATTTTTTAGCCTCAGTTGCATAGGAACCGAGGTGAAAAGTCTATTTTTTAGCCTCAGTTACATAGGAACCGAGGCAAAAAGTCTACCTTTTAGCCTCAGTTGCATAGGAACCGAGGCGAAAAGTCTACCTTTTAGCCTCAATTGCATAGGAACCGAGGCGAAAAGTCTATTTTGTAGCCTCAGTTGCATAGGAACCGAGGCGAAAAGTCACATTTTATCTTCAGTTGCATAGGAACCGAGGCGAAAAGTCTATTTTTTAGCCTCAGTTGCATAGGAACCGAGGGGAAAAGTCTATCTTTTAGCCTCAATTGCATAGGAACCGAGGCGAAAAGTCACCTTTTAGCCTCAGTTGCATAGGAACCGAGACGAAAAGTCCAAAAGTCTACCTTTTAGCCTCTATTGCATAAGAATCGAGGCCAAAAGTCTACATTTTAGCCTCAGTTCCATAGGAATCGAGGCCAAAAGTCCACCTTTTAGTGCAACTGAATTCTTACAAACAATCTTGACCGTCCATTTTATAGGCTATTGATCAGACGGTTAGGATGACCATATCAATGTCAAAGTTGGGTGGTAGCCGCAAAATATGTTTTACCGTGCACCCAAATCCTTGAATTGGACTTTTCAAGTGCCCCCCTTGTGATTTTTACGTCCGGGACACTTACATATGATCTTGACCGTCCAATTTATATATCATCAATCAGATGGTTAGAATCATCTATTTTCGATCAAGCAAATCTAAGCCTTTAATGGACCGCACCACAGGAAACCGCGGGGATGGAACTCCTATATTGTTGTAAACCTTTTAGGGGCCATGGAATTGTTGGGCCACAGAGCCTATAACCTAGATGGTTTGGATCACGTGATCACTGAGAGTGCGGACCCAGTTGCGGCGATTTGTTTGTGCGAAGTAAGCGCTCGGCGCACATTAGAAGCTCGTTATATGTATCTCCTACAAATGGGGAAGAATCTCAATTTGTCTCTCCATTTCACTCTGTAGCGCTCTCTCTCTCTCTCTCTCTCTCTGCTACAACCACTTTTCATCTTCCTCTCGAAACCCTAACCTTAGTTTCATCATTTCAAAGCATTTCAACTCTCGAAAATCACCACAATTTCAAATTCTTGCATCTGATTTCTATCAAATCCTAGGAATTCTGAACTTCTGAATATCTGGAAAGAGGAGTCTCTGAATCTGTTGTTGTTTCTCTCGATTGAGACCCTAGGATTTCGGCATTCTGAGGTATGACAGTTTTTCCTAATCTTGGAAATTTACAGTTCTCACTGCTTGCGTTTTAGTCGATTGCTCCAAAAACCCTAACTCCACCAAAATCTCCTTCTTAAATTCTTCTCTCCGTCTCTCCATCTCTCTCTCTGCAATCGGACTCGAAATTCCGATCATCCCATATAAAAAAAACCCCATATCATTTTTCTCATTTCCTCCACGCCCAAAAAACCCTAACCGACAGCTCCCTCTCTCTACAAATGGATTGCGCAAGCTCACCGCCTTTTCCTTCCATATCCCTAACTCCTCAAAGCAAAAGCTCCTCTGATTCTTTTCTTCTCTCTCTTTCTCTCTCTTTTTGTCTCTCTGCAATTAGACTTGGAATTCTGGTAGTTTTTTCTTGCATTTTGTTCATCAGGAGATGCTTCATTTCTCATCTAATTCAACATAATGGTGGTCTATTAGTAGGCAGTAGCAGGGCTGGGCCCAAGATCGAGGAGGTGGACTAAGGTGCAATCCATCATTGGTATCTTTTCGTTTCTAAAGTTTATATTGCCAACCTTGAACATTTTGTTGGGCTGGCAAAAGCATAGTGGGGCTCCTGGAGGTACTCAGAAATTTTATAGATGGTGTACATTAACTCCAATAAAACAGTCTAAATTGAGGGGCCCACTATAGATAGGTCATCATCCAAATTTTAGATTGTATAAACGACCCTAACCTCCGCCTATGGGAAATTGTTTATTTAACTTGGGCCATCCATTAAATGTCGATCAACCAACATCCTAGATATCAAATTAGTGTATTTTTCATGTTTCACAAGCCATCTAAATTGGGACCTACAATATGAACAGTTTAATTTAAGATACTACTCTGCCACATGTGTAGTTTCTTAATGCTTGTGTATCAACCAACACACCATTGTTTTATTGATCCAAGCTCTTCAGGAAATTAATAATTTCATGGTAAATTTTGTACATGGGCCTGAATGTAGATGTGGAGTTAGGTGGCACAAGGACTGTAGTATAAGCTCTTGCAAGGTCCAAACAAGGTTAGCAATGCCATTCTTGTTTTTATTTGACCATATCCTTGCAACTTGCTAGTTCAATTTAACTTTGATGATGTGCAACCATGCTTTGGTAAATTTTTGCAGTAGAGTTGGCTATCAAAACATCAGATGAGAATGCAAACAAGGATCGATCAGAGAGAGTTTTCTAGATAACTGAAATTGATGATCTGCAAGCCCCTCATGACCTAAAGGAATGAAATCGACGACTATCCAATTGCTGAACTTGGTTTGATAATACTTTTGTAGTTCATATTTAAATGTTTGTTTGGAGGCCTTTTACTTGCAAAAAAAAAAAAAAAAAGAGCCCCTCGTGACCTTCCTCTTGCACAACTTTGTATCAAGGTTTGATTCATCATCCCGAGCTGTTTATAGTTTTGTTGAAAACTTAAATGTCTAAACATGTTTGTTGCATCAGGACATGAGTACTCTAATTTTTAAGTATATGACTTCCTGGCGGTTTATATGATGTTTGTGTTTATACGAATGAATATTCCTTTGACATTGTTTATTGATTTGATAATCTCTGTTAGAAACTCTCAAGAATTCCTCCAGTACTCTATAGTTGGAGCATTGAAGCTTTCGTGTTGCTGATTTAGATGCTTCCTCTGCTCATAGACTACAAATAGTTCTCCAAGGAAGATTATATCTAATGCATCATCTGGTGAATGTGGTCAGAAAGAAATACTCATATTATGGTATATCTTCTACTCACCACTTCCATTGGAAATCCGAAGCAACGTTCTACAGAAAGGAATTTTTGATTGCGTAGAGAGTTTCTTCAGGAATGGGAAATAGCCACTACAATTCCTGAATATCTTTCAATACTTACCATTTTGCTGGGCTTCTTTTGAGTTCTAAAAGGGTTATTGAGATGGTGAATTGGGTATGTAAGGAGGGGTAGAGGACGAGAGGAAGACCCAAAGGGAAATGGGTTGAGAATTGAGATAGTGAAAATGGGTATTGAGACCTTTTCACTTGCTAAGGATAGGGCTACGTTATATAGGAGTGATTGGTGAAACAGGCTTTGTAAGCTGTCCCCAAATAGCTGAGACAAGGCTTTGATGATTACTAGGATGATGATGATGTAAGCACATGCGCACATGCTTCACGGTTAGTGGCTTGCCTTGCAATTATCCCTCCATGACCTACTTTCCTTGCTTGCCTCTCGAGGCATGCATGTAATAGTTGTAGTGGGGGCCAAAACTGGGTGGAACTGCATTGGCATGTGAGTTGTGAGCCTCTACCATGGGTGATTCCACGTGCCTGGGTAAAAGCAGAAGGCTGATATCCGGTGGGCGGCTGCTTGTAAAACATTTCCCACTCCAAATTTAAAGCCAACCCCAAATTATTGGGAGAACGGCTAAGATGGCGACCATGATGATTGGACTACAACATCAGTGGTTATTGTAAATGATTGAACTCTGATTATGTTTGGGAGCCTTTTTGCCTTTTTGCTTTTCTGTATTTGCTTTTTCTCAGATATTCATTCAACTCTCACAGATAAAGAAAAGTGTCTTTTTTTCCATCACTGTTTCTCCCCTCATGTTCGCTCAGGTTGTGGAGAAGCTACAGTCTGGTGGTAAATCTAAAAGGGAGGGTTGGCAGACTGAACTACCAAGGTTTGGGCTTGGAAGAGGTGTTATAGAAATGTTGGAAAATGAGAAAACAAAAGATGCGGCTTGGCAAGGCAGATGCTCTGGTACAGTGTATGTCAGCCATTTTGAATGAAGTAATTGTTTTATTTTCTATGCAATTTAGTATGCAAAATTGTGTTTTGTGTTTTTTTTTTTAAGCGAGCTATGCTGATATTTATTTTGTTCCTGTGAATCTGTTCAGCTACATTGGTGGAGGTCAATCTGTGGGCCATTTTTCTTTGACAAATGAGGCATATTCAATGTTAGTAAGACATGGTACATTTATAGGATTTTCTATTGTGATTTGTGAATCTTCTATTCATAAAGTTGTTTAAGCACATCATATCCGTAATATGCAGTCTTTAAATTGTTAGGAAATCATTAATGCCAGCCTCTTTTATTCGATCAGCATGAACTGTACTTAGGTACACATGGTTATTCAACTCTTGTATTATGCATGGTCCTTACTGTCTATAGGTTTATTTTTTGGTTATTTACCACTTCTGCATTGAATATTAGAATTTTCTTGCATACTTTGAATTCTCTAGGTCAATATATTGATGAGGATATTTGTTTCCTAGCATTTGTATTTCTACATTTGCTTATGTTGATATGCTTGGGACAATTTGAGTTCCTTGTTTTTTTCAGGGCTGGGATCATTATCTTAGTAACTATGAAGTTTTTCTTCATACTAACATGTAGGCATGTAATATTTGTTGTGTTAATGCTTTTGTCAGCCTCTCTCCCATGCATTGGCTGGCTTCTAAACCAGACAATCTTCAGCTGGCATGCACCTTTGGGAAGGTTTGGGTTCTGTAGGCACTTGGACCTGTTGGCACGTGGGAAGGATGGTAACTCATTATCCATTGAGGTCTGGGACCATTCCTTATTTATACACTTTCTATATCATATATTATTGAGATTTTCTGGGTTCTTCTGAGTTTGATACGTCTTATGTAGGATCTGCTCACACTAAGGTACAGAATGACTACTTATTTGGTGTCTGACTAACTTGTGACATTTGGGGATATTGGCAGTGGATCCTTTTCTTGGACACATTTTTTTGGTAATGCTTGTTATTTGTTGGGCCGTTTATAATTGAGAAAGCTTGTAAGTGCGTGAGCAAACTCATTTCAAATCTATCGTCACACCATTATGCTACAAGTTCCTTGCAAACAACAGAAAAAGATGAAAGCATCAAATATATATATATATATATATATATATATATATATATATATATATATATATATATATATTAGAGGGGATCATCTCAACTTGTGTTTTTTCCACTGCAGGTGATTATCATGCATATATTTTTGTTGGCAACCACTATCCACCAATGTACATATTTATATAACAGCCATCCTTTCATATGTCATTGATTTTATCTTGCCTTTTTCCTTGTGTTGTGAAGTTTCAGTCTCTAATAGGATTTCTTTTGATTGCAGGATTCACCTTGTCTTCAATTACATCAATAATTTGTCTCCTATTAAAGCCGATAAGTCTGTGCATATCACGAAAAAGCTTCCCATCACTTAGTTTTGTTGCGTCCCTGCCAGCTGTGCTTACCTCACCACATGTCAATTCCCGTAAAGAATCCAGGTTCCTCATAAGGTAACAACTCACTGCTTCTTGCTTCTTTTTGAAAATGATGTTGTATCTCAGTTTTGTAGTAAATTTTCTAAGATACTTTGCTTTCTTTCCAGGCATCACTTGTCACCCGAGTTTTCTTCTGATGATGGGGATGAAGGCAAGACTTCTTTGGGAGTTTCAGATGTGCTTCATCTCCCTAGTAGCTTAGCCGACACGCAGGGAAGATGTGATATCAAGAGTTCTATGGAAGAATTCAACGTTGAAGCGCTTGAAGCTAGCTAATAAGCCACCTAGGATTTTGCAATAATATTTCACTTATATGTTATTTGGATGGAATATTACCACGTTTGAGTGGGCCCTTTAAATGTGTGTGTGTGTGTGTGTTTTTTTTTTTTCCCAATAGAAACTAAAATTTCAATTTGGAATATTACCACGTTTGAATGGGCGCTTTAAATGTTTTTTTTTATTATACCAGATTTCTATTCCAAATAGAAACTAAAATTTCAGTTACCGAAACTAAGACTACAACTCTCGTGGTTAAATGGTTTAGCCTCGGTTGTTGAGAACCGAGGTTAAAAATAGATTTAGCTTCAATTGGAGGTAAATGAGGCTAAAAATTGATTTTAGTCTCGGTTGGAAACAATGGAGGCTAAAATTTTGATTTAGCCTCATTTCGTGATTTAGCCTCATTTCGAGAAAAGTGAAGCTAAAAAGATTCTTTTAGCCTCACCTGAATAACTGAAGCAATAGAAGTCATTTTAGCCTCGGTTGCTAAAACTGAGGCTAAAGCTTTTAGCCACGGGGTTTCAACCTCAGTTTGGATAACTGAGGCAAAACTGAGGTTAAAGGCTTTAGCCTCGGTTTTTAACCTTTTTAGCCACAGTTTTGAAATGAGGCTAAAGCCCCCTTTTCTTGTAGTGTGGTTCAGCTGAACAAGGGACCCTTGATGCATGTATTCTATCCACACATACTGTCCATTTATTTTTGGGCCGTAGGCCGCATTACCCTAAGAGGCCCACTTGATGTGTATGAGGCTCATTAGTGCGGCCCATTGATGCAGCCCACTTGATGTGTATGAGGTCCATTAGTGCAGCCTATTGATGCGGCCCACTTGGCGTATATGAGACCCATATGATGAGGCCCGATTTGATATACATGAGGCCCATTAGTGCGGCCTATTTGATGTACATAGAGCCTGTTGGTGCGGCTCATGTGATGTGGCCCGCTTGACATAAGAGGCCCATTGAGATGTATTCGATGCGTAGGTGCGAGGCCCACCTGTTGTGTATTCGAGGCCCGATGAGATGTATGTTGACCCAATATGATGAGGCCTATGTGACGTAAATGAGGCCCGTTGTGATTGTACTTGAGGCCATGGGCCCACTATATGTTTGGCCCTATGTAGGCCACTCCTTCGAAGCAATGTTGGTTAGATGTCCACATTGATGAGCAATGATTGTTGGATGTCCACACTGTGACCTTCCCTTAGGCCTTGTTAGGCCTATTCTCATCATTCCCTTAGTAGGTTAACCCAAATAAGTGGGCCCCATTCACCGTAGACGGATGGCTCCGTGCTATCGGATTTGATATAACCATGGTCGAGTGTCGATCTTTATACTATAACTAATAGGCTGATCATTTATGGACCCCACTTTGTTTATCTGTTGATTATCAGTGCCATTGTCGTGACCGATTTGTCGATTCCGATTGTCGTGGTTGATTGTCGATTAGCGATCGAGGCCATTTATCATGGCCGATTGCCAATTCCGATTGACGTGACCGATTTGTCGATTTCGATTATCGACCAATCTCGATTGTTGTGGCCGATTGCCGATTAGCAATCGAGGTTAATTATCATGACCGATTGTCGATTTTCGATTGATGTGACCGATTTGCTGATTCTGATTATTGATCAATTCTGATTGTTGATTCCGATTGACATGACCGATTTACCGATTCTGATTCTCGATTGATTCTGATTGTTATGACCGATTGCTGACTCCGATTGACGTGACCGATTTGCCGATTCCGATTATCGATCGATTCTGATTGTCGTGGCCGATTGCCGATTCCGATTGACGTGATCGAGTTGCCGATTCCGATTATTGACCGATCCCAATTGTCGTGGCTAATTGTCGATTAACGATCGAGGCTAATTATCATGACCGATTGCCGATTTCTGATTGACGTGACCAATTTGCCGATTTCGATTATCGATCGATTCTAATTGTCGTGACTAATTTGCTGATTCCGATTGTCGTGGCCGATTGCTGATTCCGATTAACTTGATCGATTTGCCGATTCTGATTGTCGAGGCCGATTATCGATGTCGATGCCGATTGTTGATTCCGACTCCAATTTTCAAGGCGAATTGTATAGGCCGATTCCGAGTGTCAATTCCGATTTTTTAGGCTGACCTCGATTGTCGAGGCCGATTTCGATTGCCAAGGCCGATTGTCGTGACCTATATGATGTACATGCGACCCGTATTTGAGGCCCATTGTGGCACGTGTTAAGCCCATGATGCTTGGCCCATTTGATGTATTCAAGACCCATGTGTAGGGCCCACATGTCATGTCTTTAAGGCCCATGGGCAAGGCCCATTGTGATGTATTCATAGCCCATAGGTAAGGCTCATTATGATATATTCATGGCCTATGGGTAAGGCCCATTGTGATATGTATTAAGCCCTTGAGCAGGATCCACCTGTTGTGTATATGTGGCCCTTGAATAAGGTCCATCGTGTTGTATATTAGGCCTTTGTGTGAGGCCATGGGCCCATTATATGTTTGGCTCATGTGCAAGGCCCACCTATAGTGTATTCGATTGTGATGTATTCAAGGCCCATGGGTGAGGCCCGATGTGATGTATGAGTGGCCATTATGTTACTTATGAATTCCTCTATATGGCCATTCCTTGGGGACAATGTTGGTTAAATGTCCACATTGACAAGGCCGATTGTTGATGTCGGTTATTGATACTAATTATGAGTATGTGACAACATAACATCATAATACATGCCCATACGCATCATCTGCATATTTGATATGAGATGTAATTGACCGTTACATATCTCATTGAGCATGTTATTATGAGACTCCTTGATAGGCGGAAGTTATCTCACATGAGCGACATTATGACGTATGCACAAGATAGATACATGACTGAATAGTATGACTCATGCATCTTCCATTATGATCATTGTACGCCGTAGCGACATTAGGATCATAGCCTCCACAAGCATATCGTGGATGGCCGAACGAGGCAACGAAAATTTATTTTAGCATCGGGCTGCCATAGATGACCCTGGGTGAAAATTTCTAAAACCCTCTTGGTACCAGAGGACGCCCCAACGTCGAGACCGAGTGGATACATGAGCGCTCGAGTACAGAATACTAAGAGGCCGCATCTCCCACCTTGTCGTGGTCAGTTGGGAGGGGGTGTGGCCTTACCCGCCCGAGCGTAAGAGGCATTGCTAGGTTAAGTCTGACCAGTTCAAGAAATGGGTATACTATTGACGTGCCGAATAGGTATTGACAGACTATTGGCTAGGCGGATAATGAGGTTTCTTACGCTCACTTCGACTGTGCGGCTGGGAGAGCAGTAGTGCCATTTAAAGTGTATTAAACCCCGGTGATGATCCCAGAGATGAACCGTACTGATATGTGGACTTATTGAGCAGGATTTGCATACTCATTCATTCATTCACTATCCACTCGGACTGGTGATGCACAACTATTTATTATGTGAACTTTCGCAATGGTCAGGATTTCGGTTGAGGCGTGCGACTAACCTGAGATCCGGAGTTTACCACATTGAGTCTGACTATCCAAATTTAAGTATGTGACTGGTTTGGATAGAAGTCCCTTATGATGGACCCCATAGCCTGCGATACTACGTACTATCATCCCGACTTCACACTTCAGCATGGTCATTCCATTCGCACCACTTATTGTATTACATTTGCGGCATATGACATTTTGGGTTACCTGTGTTTCTGCATTTATATGATTTAGATACAACATTTGATATTTGACTCTTTATGACTCCTCATTTGTATAGTTCATCTTATCACGTATTTTGATATTATTCTTTATTTGTATAGTTGATCTGTATCGCATATTCTGATATTATTCCTCATTTGTATAATTGATCTGTATTGCGTATTCTGATATTACTTGACTCATGGACTTGTCAGTATTTTCACTTACTCTGATAACGTATGATTCATGACCTTGCGTCTATTTTGACATTGTATGATTATGACACATTACGTTGAATACTTGACACTTACCTTATGCACACACTTACACCACCCTCTAAGCTTTCTATAAGCTTATGCATGATAGATGCATGCATGTGATGTTAGGTTGTAGCAGTGTTGAGCTTGGAGCGTGCGGCAGTCTTTTGGAGCTTGATTTCGATTTATGTGTTTCCTTTCAGCATTGTACTCAAATGATTATATTAGTGGATATGTGATGATAATGTTGCATTTATGATTTGGGTATACTTGTGGTTATGCTTATTATGAATTAAATGTACATTAGAAAATCCCCCTTATAGGATCGCAGGATCGAAATCTGGCATATGGACACCAGGAGCTGAGAATGGAGTACTACGGAGGCCGTCGACACCGGATTCGGTGATCAGGATTCCAGTGAATCCAATTTCCAGAGTTGGGGCGTGACAGATCGCATGTTATGAATTAACAATTTTAACATTTGATAAAGACTAACTTAAACCAATTTGAAAATGGAAAGCTTAAGGAGAAAAATCATCACCTTAAACTTTGAATCGCCTACTAGTGTTGTTAGGGAGTGCGTGTTTTCTTAAAATAAAACTCTATCATGAGTCATAAATTTATACAATTAGGTTCAAGCTTACACATTATTTAGGGTTAAGGTCTCAACCTAAGGTTTAGATTACCTAGTCGAGTCGAACATTGATATAGGCAAGATCCAGGTAATGTTGACCACACTCCACATGGAATATATGTATAGTGATCAAACCAGAGATCATGTGGGTCCCTTAGATTACTTGAGAGGTAGTACCCCATCCAGATCGGCAGGTGGGATGGAAAACTTCAGCCAAGTGTTTTTTTAATGGCTGCATAATTCATTTTTTACAAATTGTGGCCCATCTGACCAGTGGATCAAACTAATTTTTGGGCGAAGGCATTAATAAAATGGTGCTGTTCTGATGGATAGATTTGATTTTGGATCTATCATGCCATGCTCCCCATATGGATCTATCATGATCTATCATGCCATGCTCCCCATGTGGATCTATCTTGGATCTATCAAGATTAGGATTCAATTGGCAATAATACTAATAAGAGAGGGGTTTTATAACAATGGATGAAAATACATATGTTTATATTTCAAAATCAGGAAGTGAGAGCCAGACCTTCTGATGTAGCCGAATGCGACCGGTTTCAAGAGATCTGCACTGGAACTGGAATCGAAATTTTAAAAACAGAAAACTGAGTGAGATGAACTAAAATATCGATCAAAACAGGAGGATTTGAATCCAACTAACGGGAGAACGACTAGATTCTAATAATGGTGTGAATTGGAGTTTAGATTTAGGGTTTTACCCGAATCCTCCAATCTTAACTTTCTCCCACATTTCTTCTTTTCTTTTTGTCATGGGTTATACTGGTGGGATGGGAGTTCTTTTATAGACATAATGATCCATGCGTATCCTAGTTGGAACGTGATTGTTTTAGGAGGAAGAAACGGAGGTAGTTCATCTTGAATTTGAATACATACTTATCTCGCAAAGGTTGCTAGCTTGGAGAGTTGTGACTTACTGTAGCATTGAGTGGGGTCCATTTTGATGGCATTCCCAGAGATCTAATCCATTCATTAGTTTTGTAGGGTTATTTTAGGCTACGGACCAAAATATGGTGGGAATCCATTGATCAGGTGACCCACACGCAGGGTAGGGAAGTGGGGTGAAACCCGTCATTCCATTCGGTTTAGTCACAGCTAGCTTGTACGGAAAGATGCCAATCTTGTTTGATTTTTTTTGTGGGTCCACTTGTGATGATCTTTGGAGAATCCATGTCATTCACCACTTTTTAAATGTCGTTTGGCCCACAGCCCTAAGTTTGAGTCAGATCTGATTTCTAGGTGGGCCACACAATCCTTTGATGCATGGGGTGTCATTCACCGTTTAATCCCATCTTCCTTAGTACGTGGTTGCCATGCACTTGGTATTTACAAATTTGCCCTTCCCCCCTTGTTGTATCTTCTATCATCCGTTCCTCCATACTGTGCCATCCAAAAGAAGTGAAACTTTATCAATCATCCTCATTTCCTAAGATCTCTCAACCGATTAAATTTAGGGCCCGATCTATCAAGGATGACCGAGATGCTCTTTTATTGGCTAACACTCCGAAATTAGAAACAATATTTGTACACCTTTGATTGACGAGTTACCGGGTAGTTTCGACTTATGTCCTAAGATCTTTATGATGGTCAATTCACTGCGATATTCATGTGGCCCATTTGGCGGATTCAAACATGATAGATGGTCAGATGACTAGCTAAAAATAGGAGGACTTGATGATTAGCACTCTTACCATGTATGTAGGTGGATGTACGATCAATTTCATATACGGATGGTCACAAAGTGTATTTCTCGAGTGATTAGGGGTAGGGCTTAAATAACGTTAGATTCGAGTGACTTTCTTACACATGAAAGTTTCTTAGATTCTAATTCTAATGGTAGGTTAAACGTATTCATATGGTGTGAACAAGATGGATGGATCAGAATCTTGATCTGATAAGTGTACGAATGGATGTAGAGGTTAAGTAGCTGATTTACTATGATCTAAGGGCTGAAATTTAACGTGTACGATTAATTTATAATAATTAGGTCTAGTATAAAATTTCACTTGAAACGGATCATGAGAACCATGTGAATTTGAATTCAGGGTATAGGTTGATGGTATTTTTATAAATATTGTTGATCTAAGAGTTTTGTGAAATCTAATGGTTCTACTTGGTTCTATGTCCAATTTTAAACAATTCTTACAAAAGAACTTGCATCTAAATCGTTATGGTTAAAGATTTATTCATCGATTTAGTTGAGGGAAGGTACATGTATCCGACCACATGATTAACGTTCGGATGACTTGATTTATAGATGAATATTTTTCATAATCGGTCAAATTCATTTCAATGGATTAATGTAGGGTTAAGTTGACTAGATTGGTACTGTACATGTGTACCTAGTAGACTAAATTTATGGTAACACTCGAGGACTTTCAATACTCGGGTATTGAAAAGTTCGGGGTGTTACACCAACCTACTCATTATATGTGTCCCACTTGGATGAGGGGTTAGACCAAGTTTCAACCGCAGCCAAAACTCATGTGGGCCCCACCAAGTGCTTTTATATTTTTTAGGATGTCTTCACATAGTTTTAGATGGCATGGCCCACTTGAGTTTCGTATACAGATGATTTTTGAGAAATCTCACAACCTAAAGGGGGCACATCAAATTCATGGTGTTGATGTTCGACACACATCACGATGGGGCCCACAAAATGTGTGTATATATATATACACACACATTTTTACCGACAAATTTTTTTTTTAAAATTAAAACATTTTTACATCATTACTGACGGTTTTCAGCCGTCGAGAAAAAGATATAGGAAAAACACTTTCACCGACGAAACTTTTCGTTGGTAAAAGTCTTACCGCGAACATTTCCAAGATAGCGCGAATTTTTATTTTTATTTTTTAATTCAAAATACCCTTTAGCGACAAAACTTTTCGTCGCTAAAGGTGGCTTTTAGCTCGAAATTAATTTCTTTGCTAAAAGGAAACTAGAGTTTTTTGTTTTTTTAAAAAATTCAAAACACTTTAGCGACGAAACTTTTCGTCGCTAAAGGTGGCTTTTAACTACGAAATTAATTTCGTCGCTAAAAGGAAACTACTTGACTTTTTTATTTTTTTCAAAAATTCAAAACACTTTAGCGAGAAAACTTTTCATCGCTAAAAGTCACCTTTAGCTACCAAAATTAATTTTGTCACTAAAAGGAAACTTCTCGATTTATTATTTTTTTCAAAAATTCAAAACACCTTTAGCGACGAAAATTTTCTTCGTTGATAAAAGTCGCCTTCTCACTTAAAAAAAAAAAAAAAAAAGAATTCAAAACACCCTTTAGCGATGAAACATTTCGTCACTAAAAGTCACCTTTAGCTACGAAATAAATTTCGTCACTAAAAGGAAACTTCTCGATTTATTGTTTTTATTTTTTATTTTTAATTCAAAACACCTTTAGCTATGAAACTTTTCGATGCTAAAGTCAGCTTCTCGATTTTTTGTTTTTTCAAAAATTCAAAACACCTTGTAGTGATGAACCTTTTCATCGCTAAAAGTCTAATTCAAAAGACCTTTCGCGACGGAACTTTTCGTCGCTACAAGTCACCTTCTCGATTGTTTCAAACATTCAAAACACCCTTTAGCGATGAAAATTTTCATCGCTGAAAGTCGAATTGAAAACACCTTTAGCTAAGAAAACGTTCGTAGCTAAAAGTCACCTTCTTGATTTTTTGTTTTTTCAAAAATTCAAAACATCCTTTAGTGACAAAAAGTTTTGTTGCTAAAGGTGGCCTTTTAGCTACGAAATTAATTTCATCACTAAAAGCAAACTTCTTGACTTTTTTATTTTTTCAAAAATTCAAAACACCCTTTGGCAACGAAACGTTTTGTCGCTAAAAGTCACATTTAGCTACGAAATTAATTGTGTCGCTAAAAGGAAACTTCTCGAATTATTATTTTTTTTAAATTCAAAACACCTTTAGCAACGAAAAGTTTCGTAGCTATAAGTCACCTTCTCGATTTTTTGTTTCCTTCTAAAATTCAAAACTCCCTTTAGTGACAAAAATTTTCGTTGCTAAAAGTCTAATTCAAAATACCTTTAGTGACGAAACTTTTCGTCGCTATAAGTCACCTTCTCAATTTCTTTCAAAAATTCAAAACACCCTTTAGCGACGACAATTTTCGTTGCTGAAAGTCGACTAAAAGTCACCTTCCCGATTTTTTATTTTTTCAAAAATTCAAAACACCCATTTAGCGACGAATATTTTCGTTGCTAAAGGTGGCCTTTTAGCTACGAAATTAATTTCGTCGCTAAAAGAAAACTTCTTAACTTATTTGTTTTTCAAAAATTCAAAACACCCTTTAGCGACGATACGTTTCGTCGCTAAAAGTCACATTTAGCTACGAAATTAATTTCGTCGCTAAAAGGAAACTTCTCGATTTTCTTTTTTTTTTTAAAAAAATTCAAAACAACCTTTAGCGATGAAAATTTTCATCGTTAAAAGTTACTTTTAGCGACGAAAAAAATTTATCGCTAAAAGTAAACTTTTAGCTTTTTCATCGCAAAAAGTCACTTTTAGCGACGAAAAAAATTTTCGTCGCTAAAAGTTTTGTCGGTAAAAACCCTCTTTTATGTAGTGTTAGTTCGATGCCATCGACATGTGTTTTATGCAATCGAATGATAAGTTTCGATGACATTGAAGTGTGTTCGATGCCATCAATCGGCATAGACTTATGCAGAACTGCTATTTTGCGAGATTTGTTTTCGATTTCATTTGAGATTCCTTCTTGGCTTATAAATATGGATGTAAACAGGATTGGGAGAGTATTCTAGGTTTTCTAAATTATCAAAGGGCTTCAAAGGGTGTAGTAAGGGTGAGATTGGAGGTTATTCGAATCAGGTAAGTTCTCTCTTTATAATTTTTGCTTTCATAGTGATATCCGTTGCTTTGTGCCGCGGTTTTTTTTTCCCGCAAAGGGTTTTCCATGTTAAATTTTGCAGTGTTTGCATTGCGCTTATTTGGTGCGATTGGATTACTTGGTTCATCTCAGTGTGATTCTGCGGTCCCCCAACATACTATCAACCTAAGAACTAATAAGAAGAATGCGTGGTCCCCAAATTTCCTTGTGGGAATGGCCTTTTCCCTATCCGTAGTGTGTGAAGGAGAAGAGGAAGATCCGATGGCATCATTCTCCATCTCAAGTGAGCTTTCAGTACTAGTATTAATGGCAAACACAAGTTAGTGCTCATGTATTCCTGGTTGGTGCACGTAGATCCTAGCTAGAGATGTATTTTCACAGTATGGCCTAAGGGCCCATTTGGCCAGGCGGATTGGAAGGGATTGAATGGTATTGGAAGGGATTGGAAGTTAAATCACGGGATTGGCCCGGCGTGCCAAACAGACTGGGTGATTTGATCCCGGGATATACCAATCCCATGGATCTTAAGACAATCCACTGACAACACCATCATTACCTTTAAATCCCATCCAATCCACCCTAATCCGTTCAAACTTGCCTGGGACGTGTTTGGTTTGAGGGATTGGAAGGGATGGGAAGGTTTAATCCCGGGATTGGCCGGGCGTGCCAAACAGACTCAATATAGCAATCACCAGATCTAGCAATCCCATGGATCTTAAGACAATCCACTGACAACACATCATTGCCTTGAAATCCATGCCATCCACCCTAATACCATTCAATCCCTTCATATCCACCCGTCCAAACGGGCCCTAATAATGCACCCTTTGGGGCAAAATAGCATGTTCAAGAAATACGGATCAAGATATAGTCAAGTGGCCTACGTGCGCATGAGAAAGATGGATTGTTCTTGAAATATTACAAATGGTCCGTGTTCACCATCCACATTGAGTCCAGCAGATTGAAAGTCTTTAAATATGCCATGGATAAAAAAACATAATAATAATAAAGAAGGCTCAAACATCAGGTGAACCACACATGTGCGTTCAATACAGACTGTTGCTCATCTTTTTTCATTATTCCCATACATTTGTAGCCCCAGCGACGAGTTCACCCACCTAATGAATGGGCCATCTCTGTTATATTTGCGCGATTCATGCTAATGACTTCTCTAACTTGATTGCTTCAATGAAATCGTTGAAATTCTTAAACGAAGATCCTCCTTCGGCAACATTCTTTCGGGCAGTCTGCTTGAGCTCTAAAGATCTCGCTCTTATACCCTCGTCACCAAGCAATTCATCCAGCTTTCCCTTAATCTCTTCTCTTGGTATGATCCCACTGGAATCGTGTTTCAGGTGCAACCCAACCTTCCCGACATCAGAAATGTATATTTTGTTTTGGAGCTGGTCACCAAAGTAAGGCCAGCACAAGAAAGGAACTCCATTACTCATCCCCTCCATGGTCGAGTTCCACCCGCAATGAGTCAAGAAGCAGGAAATCGAAGGGTGGGCCAGCACCTTTTGTTGAGGTGACCATCCAACAATTCGCCCACGACCCGTGACTCTAGCTTCAAAGCCATCTGGATAGGCATCCGATAGTCCGTCGGTGAGGTCTGGCCGCACTACCCATAGGAATGAACGATTGGAAAGTTCGAGTCCAAGTGCCAGTTCGTGGAATTGACGTCGGTTGAAGATAGTAAAGCTGCCAAAGGCAATGTAGACTACTGAGCGGGAAGGCTGTTCGTCAAGCCAGCTTATGCAAGTGGGGTCTTCAGGCCAGAAGTTCCCTTCGAGCCGCCCAAGCCGTCTTCCTGCTAGAAGAGGGCCGATGAGCCGGATGTTTGGAACCAACTCACAGGCGGATGGCTCAATCTCGTAGAATGAGTTGCAAAGAAGCCAGTCGGCCAATTTGGCAGCTTGGGTGCATTCGTGTAAGTATAGGAAGAGGGACCGTTGCGCGTCATGGTCACCGACGAAGAGCCACACTAGCTGAGTGGTGTTGAACTCTGGCATGGTTGGGGAGAGCTTGATCATTTGCTGTGTTGTTGGAAATCCTGCGAAATATTCAATCACGGTTAGGATCTATTACATAGAGATTTTATTTTCCAGGGTATTCGTACAAGTGGGGCCCTCCTTCATGGCTACCATGTCAGGCATAGTTCCCATAGTTGGATGTCAAGAATGCAAGGAATCTGGACCATTCATCACGTGGTAGAAAATATAAGCATAGCATATTGGAGAAATCAGGGCAGTAAACTCATCAAAGTGTGCTAAGGCGCGCACATAGATTTAAGTGAGCCACATATGTACACTGAATTTAGTTATTGAAACCAAACAAACAAACAAACACACACACACACAAACAAACAAACAAACAAACGCTGAATTTGGATAATTGGACTTTTAGTTGTTAACACGTAAAATATTAAAAACAACCAAAGTTATCAGAAAATTAGCCGTCTACATTACATGTATTATTTTAATGGGGATAGTAGTCACTAGCCACTTGATTTTTATAGAAAACCATTACATGCCAAAAGTGACTTCGTTTCATTCCCTATGAGTGATGTCAGGTTTTTTTTTTTTTTTTGAAAAAGATAATTCATATGTAAACAGTGCTCAACAGCCAGCATATACATTCCGGCCAGCCCTAGCAAGAAATAAAGCTACGGCCCACCTATCATACCCCGAACAAATAACACCCCCAAACACTAAATCAGGCCCTGGCCTCTCCGACGCTCCAGCTGATATAGGAACAACTTCCTATTCTTTTATTTATTTTTATTTTTATTTTTATTTTTAATTCAAAAGGAATCGTAACCTCCACAATAGCTAAAACCCACCAACATAATAAAACACTATGCTTGAGATCTCGTTAGTCAAATTGAGTTGAATCAGTTGAGCTGAGTTGAGTTATCAAAGTTTAGAATTATATTTCCGCCTACTTGGGCTTTAATATATTGCTACTCATCAGACGGTTTTGGACCACTGAGGGCTGATGCATCTGTATCATTTATGAACAAATCCGGTCTACACCATGCGGCCCATAATTTAAACCTTGTTATTAATTGCATAAATAGAAAACCAGCAAGATAAATTTTATTTTCAGCACTCGAGCAAACTTGAAAATCTTAAAGAAAGTGAATTTCGAAATGACTTGCCAAGTTTCTAAACTATGGTTTTACCATCCATGTCGATGATTCCGTCCTCCATCAGCTTAGGAATGTGAAACATTACGGCACAAAAGCTCACCGGAAAAGTCCAAACCGCAGCTCCTCGGATCCCCATCTTCTTAGCAACGTCCATAGCCCATCCCATTGCCCCGTCTGCAATGATACATGTGATCTTATCATGATCAGATTCATTGATCTTACGAATCAGCGCTTCTAAACCATGGGGCATGACACGTAAAATACTCTCACATTGCTTGCCCAAATCATTCCGGTCTTCACCCGGTGCCATCCCATCTGGAATTGAAACCAGACGGATCTGCTCCTGCACTCCGACCATCTTCGGCAGCGCAGCTACTACCCGGGCGTGATTGAACTCAGTATTCACGAACGTGATCCTGAACCCATGATCCATCAAGCAATGAGAGAGCTCCATGAAGGGTATGACATGACCTTGCGCCGGGAATGGCACGACTAGAGCGTGCGGGTTTTCCATGACCAACACCCTTTGCAATTAGTCAGAACCTCTCATGCTCCTCATCCTACTTGTATTGGGGATTTGGTTTCGGTGGCTGATATCCAATGTGAAGAGTTTGTCCCTACAAGTCATAGCCGCCATAGCCGCCAGAGACCAGATAACTCACCATGTATGACCGGATCCAATGCTTTCTATCTCCTCTCACTTTCATCAACGCATTGTCAACTCCTTGCCGTTCAAGTTACTGCTTCACAATCACTCTTCCAATTAATCGAGTCTCTGACATATTGCTAAAGTTTCAACGGTTGCTATGGACGCGGATTGCGTCCTACCCCCGCCGGTTGCTATGGACGCGGATTGCGTCCTACCCCCGCCCGTCTCTAGCCGCGGGCCAGTTCTGTGGGAGGGCCCACTGTGATGTATCGGTTTATCCACACCGTCCATCCCTCCTCTCAGATCATTTTATGTTTCGTGAACAAAAATAAAGCAGATTCAACGCTAAAGTGGACCACACTAAATAATAAGCTTAGTTGCATTAAATGCAAGAGTCATATGTGGTGTGGTCCACTTGAGTGTTGGATCTGCTTTATTTTTGTGCAGTTACAATAAAATGATCCGAGAAGAGGGATGCATGGCGTGGATAAACCGATACATCATGGTGGGCCTGCCTGCCTAGCTGCCCGTTCGTGGAAAGAGAAGGGCGGGGTACTGTGCACCGAAACTCAAGAACGGGTCAGCGAGTGCTGACCCGAGCTTCTTCTTCACGAAAAAAAAAACGAAAAAATTGTTTTTTTTTTTAACAGCCGGACACTGCGATAAGCAGTGGGCCCCACCGGTCATCTACTGGGACGATCAGGACCATTCATTATGACTCTGACGTAGGGAAGACCCTATCCATGGTGAGTTTTTGGACTCATAAAGACGTACACACGTACATGGTGGTTTTCCGAGCCAAATCTAATGGTCGGAGTGGATTTTGCAACACGACATCGGATTGGGGCTCACCAACTTCACAGCGCACTACTGCGCGAGATTTGTTATGCACACGAGCAGGACGCAATCAGCGTCCGGTTTATATGGATTAGAGTAATCTTGAAAATGAAATCACATAGGATGCATAAAAATAAAAATTTTAATTTTTAATTTATTTTTATTTTTATTTTTTAAAAAAAGGGAAAGACACTTTGCAGCCCATGCGCTTTGGGTGGGTGGACCCAAACCTTTTTTGGACGCTGTGCACTTACGTTTGCTCTCCAGCTGAAGCGGATTGGCTGCTGTACCTCACACTAGATGTATAGTTGCTGTAATGATGTCAGCAAGTTATGTGGGTTTGATCATGGGATATGTGTTATATCCAGACCGTCCATCCATTTGGCAAAATTGTCCTAAGGCTTGAGACAAAAAATAAGACATATCTAACTATCAAGTGGACCACACTGCAAAATCCAATAGGAGATTAAACGTCTACCATTGAAACCCTTTTTGGAGTCACAAAAGTTTTGGATCAATATGAAATTTATTTTTACTCTTTATTCAGGTGTTTGTGACCATATGAAAAGATTGGATGTAAAATAAACATTACGGTGGGCCCTACAAATTGTATAACGGTGAAAATCATTATCGCTGCTGATGTTTATGGTGTGGTCCAAATGATCTTTGTATATGATTCAGTTTTTGGATAATGCTCTAAAATAATTTAGGTATAATAAATACATCACTGTGTGGCCATGTAACTTTGATCTCCTTTGAACCGTTCGTACAACTTGGAGATCGAGGAGCGTCAGTGCTCATCTTCCAACAACACGTACCTACAGCAGTTGTACACCAGCCGATCAACTTCCCTCTCTGGCACAACACGCGATCATTTGAGGAGTTGCTATATTAAGAAAGCCTAACGGTGGATTAGGTATTACCCTGCCAGTTCTGAGCTCCAGACAGACTAGTGTTCCTAAGCCTAACATGTTGTTTATTTTCCATCTAACTGGTTCATAAGGTCTCTTAAACATTAATAAAGAGAAAACACAAATATCATCTTGATCCAAAACCTCCGTAATCTACAAAAAAAATTTAGGGGTGGAAATTTAATATCCACTATGTGGTCGAATTGAGCCTTGGATCTACTGTATTTTGGGGCTCACAAATTTAAATGAGATGGAAAAATGAATGGACATAATGGATATAAGTCAAACATCACGACAGCCCATTGGAGCCCCAACCTGTCACCAACTTCGAACAGTCGAGATAGTACCTAATCATATGTGTCCGATGGATTGGAGGAATCTTGAGAAGGATATTACTATAGGATGCATGCATCCAAAAATGGAAAGAGATACTTTCCATTTCCCGTGTTACTAAAGGATTAGAGGAATTTTGAGAAGGATATCACTAAAGGATGCATCCAAAAATAGGAAAAGATACTTTCAATTTCCCTTGTCATTAATGATATGGAAAAGTGAGTGGACATCACGTAGGCCCGTTGGAGCCCCAACATGTCACCAACTCCGAACAGTCAGGATAGTAAGTAATAATCTGTGTTTGATGGATTGGAGGAATCTTGAGAAGGATATCACTAAGAGGCTGTTTAATTTTTAATTTCCCCGGTAAATACACGGGGATACGTAATTATTACTTACTCCACATGCTTAAAAATAGTCAGGAATTACGTTTTGAAAATCTGTCCATACAAACCTTGTTATTACTGATTTAAATATGTGGGCCCCACCATGATATACGTGAGTTATCCACACCATCCATCCTTTTAAAAATTACATTTTAAGGTATGAGCCCAAAAATTAGGAAAATCAAAAGCTCAAGTGGACCACACCTCAGGTAACAATGATCATTAAGATGTCAATGGTTCAAAGTTTTTTTCTCCCTGGGCCCACATTGAAGTTTATTTGTCATCCAACCTGTTCATAAGGTCACGAAGTCATGGATAAAGTGGAAACAAAAATATCAATTTGATTTAAAACTTATGGGGTCCTCAAGAAGCTTTCAATGGTAGGAGTTCAATTCCCATTGTTTCTTGTGGTTTGGTCCACTTGATCTTTAGATTTGCCTCATTTTTCAGATCCTGCCCTAAAATGAGTTGGCTAAAGGGATGGACAGTGTGGATAAGACACAAACATCATGGTGGGCTCCACGATTTAGTATTTTTCTCCTCAAGTGATGTGAGGAGTGCTATAAATGAAATGCGGCTGTCAACATCACCTTGAAAATCCAACGGGAAATACAAGGGTAAATAATTATTACCCATTTACCTTGAATTACCTCTGTAATAAGGAAATCAAACGGGCCCTAAAGGATGCATCCAAAAATGGGAAGAGATACTTACCATCCAAAAATAGGTTGCGAGTACCTAAGTAATAGTACTTCCTTTGGACGCAGATTATCCACTGATGGGTTGAGCAGTGAGACTCACTACTCAAATAACGTCAGCAAGTTTTTTGGGCCCACCATGATGTATATGTCATATCCATAGTCCATCTATTTGGAGAGATCATTTTAGAGCATGAGCTAAAGAATGAGTCGGATACAAAGCGAGTAAACCCCACATACAAGAAAGAGGGTTTTTAGCGACGAAACCTATTTTCGTCTCTAAATGTGACTTTTAGCGACGAATATTTTCGCAGCTAAAAATCTAAAAATGACTTTTAGTGACGTAATTTTTCGTCGCTAAAGGCTCCAACATTTTTTCAGCCCATTAACTTTTAGCGGCGAAAATTTTCGTAGCTAAAAAACCTATATGAGACTTTTAGCGACGAAAATTTTCGTCACTAAATTCTCTGCACATTTTTTCATCATCTTTCAATAAGTTACTTTTAGCTACGAAAATTTTCATAGCTAAAAATCCTGCATGAGATTTTTAGCGCCGAAAAATTGCGTCGCTAAATGCCACATACATTTTATCATCAACATCCTGTATGACACTTTTAGCGGCGAAAATTTTTGTTGCTAAAGACTCCCAATATTGACTTTTAGTGGCGAAAATGTTCGTCGGGAAATGCTCCATACATTTTTTACCCTCACTTCGAATACATTACTTTTAGCTACAAAAATTTTGGTAGCTAAAAAACTTGATTAAGACTTTTCGCAACGAAAATATTCGTCGCTACAGCCTATGAACATATTTTGAAAAAAATCCACAGGTTTACTTTTAACTACGAAACATTTCGTAACTAAAAAATGCAGATGAGACTTGTAGCGACGAAAATTTTCGTTGCTAAAGGTATGCCGGTTTTTTTTTTTTTTTTAATCTAATCAATTACTTTTAGGTACGAAATGTTCCGTAGCTAAAAAACATCGATTAGACTTTTAGCAGCGATTATTTTCATCGCCAAAGGGTGTGAACAGTTTCTGGAGGTTTACTTTTAGCTACGAAAATTTTCGTAGCTAAAAAAACATTTATGAGACTTTTAGCGACGAAAATGTTCGTCGCTAAAGGCTATAAACACATACTTTTAGCGACGAAAATTTTCGTCGCTAAAGGGTTTTTTAATATAATAATATTCCATTTAAAATTTCTTGATATACACCTGTTAGAATATAATTCATCATATTCTTCCTGATATACACCTGTTATATAATATATTTCATCATATTCATATTCACATCCATCTAAACCTAAACTACGTAAATCCATCCAGACATAAACTACATTAATCCAAACACAAACAATCGTATGGAAAAAAACAAATGAAAAGAGAAAGAACATATGATAGGTGATCCAGAGAAATGAAAAGAAAAACAACCTTAACATAAACCTATAACCTACACTTATAGGTTTAGGCTTTAGGTTTAGGTTTAGGTTATAGGTTTAGGTTATAGGTTATAAGTTTAGGTTATAGGTTATGGGTAATAAGTTATAGGTTATAGGTTAAGGTTTAGGTTATAGGTTTTGGTTTAGGTTTTAGTTTATAGGTTTAGGTTTTGGTTTTGGTTTTAGGTTTAGGTTTAGGTTATAAGTTTAGGTTATAGGTTATAGGTTAAGGTTTAGGTTATAGGTTTTGGTTTAGGTTAAGGTTATAGGTTTCGGTTTAGGTTAAGGTTATAGGTTTAGGTTTAGGTTATAGGTTATAGGTTATAGTTTTGGGAATTGAGAATAGGTTAAGGTTTAGGTTTAGAAATCGGGTTCGGGCTCAAGATTGGGTTTAGATTTGAGTTTTCAAGTTTAGGTTTAGGTTTAGGTTAGGGAGTTGAGATTAGGATTTGGTGTAGGTTTAGGTTTAGGGAATTGAGAATAGGTATAGGTTTAGGAAATTGGGTTCGGGTTCGTGGTCGGGTTTAGGCTTGGGTTTTCATGTTTAGGTTTAGGTTTAGGTTAGGGAATTGAGATTGGGATTTGGTGTAGGAATAAGTTTAGGGATTTGAGAATAGGTTAAGGTTTAGGTATAGGTTTAGAAATCGGGTTCGGGTTCGGGATCGGGTTTAAGCTTGGGTTTTCAAGTTTAGGTTTAGGTTTAGGTTAGGGAGTTGATATTGGGATCGGTGTAGGTTTAGGTTTAGGGATTTGAGAATAGGTTAAGGTTTAGGTTTAGGTATAGGTTTAGGTTTTAACTTATAAGTTTAGGTTATAGGTTTAGGTTTTGGTTTTAGGTTTAGGTTTTGGTTTTAGGTTTAGGTTATAGGTTAAGGTTTAGGTTATAGGTTTTAGTTTAGATTAAGGTTATAGGTTTTGGTTTAGGTTATAGGTTTAGGTTTAGGTTTTAGTTTATAGGTTTAAGTTTTGGTTTTAGGTTTAGGTTAAGGTTTAGGTTACAGGTTTTGGTTTAGGTTAAAGTTATAAGCTTTGGTTTAGGTTAAGGTTTAGGTTTTGGGTTTATGTTAAGGTTATAGGTTTAGGTTAAGTTTAGGTTTAGGTTTAGGTTATAAGTTATAGCTTTGGGAATTGAGAATAGGTTAAGGTTTAGGTTTAGGAAATCAGGTTTGGGTTCGGGATCGGGTTTAGGCTTGGGTTTTCAAGTTTAGATTTAGGTTTAGGTTAGTGAGTTGAGATTGGGATAGGGTGTAGGTTTAGGTTTAGGGATTTGAGAAAAGGTTAAGGTTTAGGTTTAGGTTTTAGCTTATAGATTTAGGTTTGGTTCTAGGTTTAGGTTAAGGTTATAAGTTTAGGTTATAGGTCGAAGGTTTAGGTTATAGGTTTTGTTTAGGTTAAGGTTATAGGTTTACATTTTAGGTTTAGGTTTTCATTTATAGGTTTAGGTTATAGGTTTAGGTTTCGGTTTTAGGTTTAGGTTATGGGTATAAGTTTAGGTTAAGGTTTAGGTTACAGGTTTTGGTTTAGGTTAAGGTTATAGGTATTGGTTTAGGTTAAGGTTTAAGTTTTGGGTTTATGTTAAGGTTATAGGTTAAGGTTATAGGCTTAGGTTAGGTTTAGGTTTAGGTTTAGGTTATAGGTTATAGCTTCGGGATTTGAGAATAGGTTAAGGTTTAGGTTTAGGAAATCAAGTTCGGGTTCGGGATCGGGTTTAGGCTTGGGTTTTCATGTTTAGGCTTTTGGTTTAGGTTAGAGAGTTGAGATTGGGATTTGGTGTAGGTTTAGGTTTAGGGATTTGAGAATAGGTTAAGGTTTAGGTTTAGGAAATCGGGTTCGAGTTCGGGATCGTGTTTTGAAGTTTAGGTTTAGGTTGGGGAGTTGAGATTGGGATTAGGATTAGGTTTAGGTTTAAGGATTTGAGAATACATTTAGGTTTTAGGTTTAGGTTTAGGTTTTAGCTTATAGGTTTAGGTTATAGGTTTAAGTTTTGGTTTTAGGTTTAGGTTAAGGTTATAAGTTTAGGTTATAGGTTATAGGGTTTTGTTTCGGTTAAGGTTATAGGTTTTGGTTTAGGTTATAGGTTTATGTTTAGGTTTAGGTTTAGGTTTAGGTTATAGTTTATAGGTTTAGGTTATAGGTTTAGGTTTTGGTTTTAGTTTTAGGTTAAGGTTATGAGTTTAGGTTAAGGTTTAGGTTCTGAGTTTTGGTTTGGGTTAAGGTTATAGGTTTTGGTTTAGGTTAAGGTTTAGGTTTTGAGTTTATGTTAAGGTTATAGGTTTAGGTTAGGTTTAGGTTTAGGTTATAGGTTATAGGTTATAGCTTTGGGAATGAGAATAGGCTAAGGTTTAGGTTTAGGAAATCGGGTTCGGGTTCGGATCGGGTTTAGGCTTGGGTTTTCATGTTTAGGTTTAGGTTTATGTTAGGGACTTGAGATTGGGATTTGGTGTAGGTTTAGGTTTAGGAATTTGAGAATAGGTTAAGGTTTATGTTTAGGAAGTCGGGTTCGGGTTTACAAGTTTAGGTTTAGGTTTAGGTTGAGGGACATGAGATTGGGATTGAGATTAGATTTAGGTTTAGGGATTTGAGAATACATTTAGGTTTTAGGCTTAGGTTTAGGTTTTAGCTTATAGGTTTAGGTTTTGGTTATATGTTTAGGTCATAGGTTAAGGTTATAGGTTTAGGTTTGGTTTAGGTTCGAGGTTATAAGTTATAGCTTTGGGAATTGAGAAGTAGGTTAAGGTTTAGGTTTAGAAACCGGGTTCGGGTTCGGGTTCGGGATCGAGTTTAGGTTTGGGTTTTCAAGTTCGAGTTTAGGTTTAGGTTAGAGAGTTGAAATTAGGATTTGGTGTAGGTTTAGGTTTAGGGATTTGAGAATAGGTTAAGGTTTAGGTTTAGGAAATCGGGTTCGGGTTTAGGCTTGGGTTTTCATTTTTAGGTTTAGGTTTAGGTTAGGGAGTTGAGATTTGGATTTGGTGTAGGTTTAGGTTTAGGGATTTGAGAATAGGTTAAGGTTTAGGTTTAGGTTTAGGAAATGGGTTCAAATCGGGATCGGGTTTAGAACTTGGGTTTTCAAGGTTAGGTTTAGGTTTAGGTTAGGGAGTTGAGATTGGGATTAGGTGTAGGTTTAAGTTTAGGGATTTGAGAATAGGTTAAGGTTTAGGTTTAGGTTTTAGTTTATAGGTTTAGGTTATGGGTTTAGGTTTTGGTTTTAGGTTTAGGTTAAAGTTATAAGTTTAGGTTAAGGTTTAGGTTCTGAGGTTTGGTTTAGGTTAAGGTTATAGGTTTGGTTTTAGGTTTAGGTTAAGGTTATAAGTTTAGGTTATAGGTAATAGGTTATAGGTTTTGGTTTAGGTTTAGGTTATAGGTTTTGGTTTAGGTTATAGGTTTAGGTTTTGGTTTTGGTTTAGGTTTTAGTTTATAGGTTTAGGTTAGAGGTTTAGGTTTAGGGATTTGAGAATAGGTTTAGGTTTAGGCTTAAGAAATCGGGTTTTCATGTTTAGGTTTAACTTTATGTTAGGGAGTTGAGATTGGGATTAGGTGTAGGTTTAGGGATTTGAGAATAGGTTAAGGTTTTTGTTTAGGAAATCGAGTTCGGGTTCGGGATCGGGTTTAAAAGTTTAGGTTTAGGTTTAGGTTGGGGACTTGAGATTGGGATTGAGATTAGGTTTATGTTTAGGGATTTGAGAATACCATTAGGTTTTAGGTTTAGGTTTAGGTTTTAGCTTATAAATATTGGTTTTGGTTTTAGGTTTAGGTTAAGGTTATAGGTTTGGGTTCGGGTTCGGTTTAGGTTTAAGTTATAGGTTATAGCTTTGAAAATGAGAATAGGTTAAGGTTTAGGTTTAGAAAACTTGGGTTTGGGTTCGGGTTTAGGTTTGGGTTTTCAAGTTCAAGTTTAGGTTTAGGTTAGGGGTGAGTCGAGAATAGGATTTAGTGTAGGTTTAGGTTTAAGGATTGAGAAAAGGTTAAGGTTTAGGTTTAGGTTTAGGTTTTAGTTTATAGGTTTAGGTTATAGGTTTAGGTTTTGGTTTTAGGTTTAGTTAAAGTTATAAGTTTAGGTTAGGGTTTAGATTACAGGTTTTGGTTTAGGTTATAGGTTATGGTTTACGTTAAGGTTATAGGTTTAGGTTAAGGTTATACGTTTAGGTAATAGGTTATAGGTTATAGGTTTTGGTTATAGGTTTTGGTTATAGGTTTTGGTTTAGGTTAAGGTAGGTTTTGGTTTAGGTTATAGGTTTAGGTTTAGGTTTAGGTTTAGGTTTTAATTTATAGGTCTAGGTTATAGGTTTAGGTTTAGGGATTTGAGAATATGTTAAGGTTTAGGTTTAGGAAATCGGGTTCGGGTTCAGGATCGGGTTTAGGCTTGGGTTTTCATGTTTAGGTTTAGCTTTAGGTTAGGGAGTTGAGATTGAGATTAGGTTTAGGTTTAGGTTTAGGGATTTGAGAATAGGTTAAGGATTATGTTTAGGAAATCGGGTTCGGGTTCGGGATCGGGTTTAGAAGTTTAGGTTTAGGTTTGTTAGTGCTATGATTTCATATCCCTTTGGTTGTCAAATTTTGTAGTGCCAAAACCTATATGTCTTGTACTTTTTGTGTTTCTTGTTTGTGACTACACACTGCTTCAAGACAAGATCATGAATGAAGAATGTTTTCAACACAAGATCATAAATGAAGAATGTTTGCAAGACATGTCATGAATGAAGTCTACAAGAATAGAAGACTTTAAGTTTGCTTCTAACAAGTTCAAGATTAGAAGACTTCATCAAGACAAGTCAAGAATGTACCAAGCTCGAGAAAGACCATCAACTCGACTCAAGCTTCTACTTCAAGATCATCTGAGAATACAGACCTTCAAGACTTCAATGTCCATCTCACTTCATGGTTTGTTTGACCTTAGGTTGACCTTAGGTTGGTCTGTATGATAGGTCATTCTGGATACATAATCCGAATATTTTAATTTACTTGGTGTGACTGTTCTAAGACCAGTCCTAGAAATCTTAAGACCAGCCTTACCTTTGCTTCGACCAGTCTTAGGTTTCTCAAGACCAGTCCTAGGTTGTTACAGATTTTTGAATTTTCCTGGTTGTCCTTGACCAGTCCTGGACTTTCTTCGACCGATCTGGGAAGTCCTACGACTCATCCTTCGACCGGTCATAGTCCTACGACTCGAACTCCGCGACTTATCTCGAGTCCCAGTGACCCGGTCGTAGGTGTCTCACGACTGTCGTAGGTGGTCCACGACCGGTCGTAGGCTACCTAAGACCGGTCGTGAGAACAGTATTCTAATCCCGCAAATCTTTCAAAATCTTTGATGCTACAACCGATCTAGGATCCTAAGACCAATCGAATATGGGATTTTTCAGCTATAAATAATGCAATTTGGAGTTTATTCATTCCATTCCATTCAATTCAAGCGATTTAAGGCTATACTATGAGATAAGTTGTGATTATTTTTTAGCTATTGTGCATATTTAATATTCCTTTTGTTAGCATTTTTCTATTGTGATTTTGATCCATATTCCAATCTTATTTAGAAAAGAGGAATTTGTGATATTCCTTCTTCTGGGATCAAAATCAAATAGACCTTGCTCTTCTTGATTTAATCTAAAATCAATTAGACATAGAACCATTCTTTATATGAGTATTGGACATTGAATGACGTATCATTCATCTACTCCGATTGGTTCTACTGGGCTAGTTCAAAAGCAGATCCAGGTATTTACTTTGTAATTTACTTTCTCTGGTTTTGTTTGAGATTTGCCAGAAAAATCTCATTGTTTTGGTTATCTGAGGAGAGCCGAAAACTTCGGTTGTGGGGGTTTTGGATTGTGTAAGCCCGAGATAAAAAGACACAATTGTGAAGGTTTTGGGTGAACCTGTAAAAACCTATTTTGATAGTGCATGCTAATATCCCCTGTGTGAGGATATTAGGAGTGGAGTAGCATTTTGTGTGGCTGTTGGCTAATAGTTGGTGAACACACAGGCGAACCACTATATATCGTTGTGTTGTGGATGTGCTTGATTTATTTATTCATTTATTCCTTCAGTATTGTGAATTTCTTTTATACATGAATGTTGTAATTTTCATTTCAAGCAAGTGTGGTTGAATGGTGTAATAACTTAGGATTTATTTCTTTAAGTTATTCTTGATTTATTTTCCATATCATTTGTGTTTTCTAGATCGTCCTAGAAATAAGGTTGTCCTACCATAAGCCATTGGTTTTTGGTGTAAGGTTGTCCTTAGAACTGATTTAGTATCATTCTCATATTTCATATGTTTTGAGAGTGTTATTATTTCAGCATTGTTATTTATATCTTTTATTATTCCGCTGTTTTAAGTTTTATTTGGCATTGCTCTATTCACCCCCCTCTAGGGCATATAGCTAGGCCCTTTCAAGTGGTATCAGAGCCTAATAGCTCATGCTTATTGCTTATTTATTGGATTTACTTCCTGAGCTAACGATCTAAGCTATATTAAGATGTCAAATTTTGTAAGCCTATCGGTCACTAGGCAACCACCCTTTAATGGCACAAACTATGCCTATTGGAAAGCAAGGATGAGAATCTTTCTCAAATCCATGGATGAAAGTGTGTGGCTGGCCACAGTGAACGGATGGAAACTACCTATCACTAAAGTAACTAATGAAGATGGTTCAAAATCAATGAAAGTAATATCTTATGCTCTTTGGACTACACTTCAGAAAAGTGAGAGTAGTGCCAATGCAAAAGCACTAAATGCAATTACTTGTGCATTGTCACCAGATGAATTCAAAAGAATCATCTCATGTGAAAATGCTAAACAAGCATGAGATCTTTTAGAAATGACACACGAGGGTACATCAATTGTCAAGAAATCTAAAGTCCAACTCCTCACAACTAAATTTGAAGAAATTCATATGGACGAGAATGAAATGTTTATGGACTTCTACACTAGATTGAATGACATTGTAAACTTAATGTGGGATCTTGGTGATAGAATCCCAGAAAGTAAAGTATGTGCAAAGATACTATGCTCACTTCCTGAACGGTTCAATTCAAAAGTAACCGCGATTCAGGAATTTCGTGATACGGATAACATGAGGGTTGAGGAACTAGTTGGTTCTTTACAGACCTACGAATTGAACTTTAAAGCTCCAAAAGGAAAATTAATTGCTCTCAAGTCATCTAAAAATATTCCACAAGAGAGCACTTCAGACTTTGAAAATTCCGAAGATGATATGGCACTTTTTGTAAAAAGGTTTTATAAAATTTTGAAAAATAAGAAAAAATGAGATTTTCAAAAATCAAACGATAAGAGACAATCTAAACCTAGAGCTCGAAAAACTTTAAAAGATAGTCAATGTTACAACTGTCAAGAGTATGGGCACTTGGCTAACAAATGTCCCAAAAAGGACAAATAAAAAAGGAAGAGTATGTTGGCTACTTGGGATGAATCATCTGATTCGGAATCCTCTTCGAAATCAGAAGATTCTGAAAATGAGTTGGGAGATGATGTTAAAGCCCTTATGACTCTAGCGAAAGTGACTTTTTCAGATTATGATGAAGTAACTAGCGAAGAGAATCTGAATAGCGATTATGACAATGAAGATGATCTTCAGGATGCGTACAATGCCCTTTATAAGGAGAGTTGTAAAATTGCTGTCAAGCTTAAATTACAAAAGAAAAATTTTTCTAAACTTAAATAAGATTATGAGTCCCTTGTCTTAGAAAAATCTCATATTTCTGATTTTTTTAAAAAGACCAAATGTGATTTAAAAATCAAAATCTCCCAAGTTGATGATTTGAAAACCGAGAACGAGAAACTCAAAAATGAAGTAGCTTCTCTTTTGAGTTAAAAGACACTTGGAGATATACCCAAGGTGATCCTAAATTAGAAAAATTGTTATCCGGATTGAGAAAATGTGGCGATAGATCCGGGTTGGGCTATGATAAGAATACTTCTCCTAAACAAAAGAATACTACTCCTAAGTTTGTGAAAGGAGAGTCTTCAAACTCAAAAGTAAAGTATACTTATCAAGGTTTTCCAAAAAATTCAAGGACCTTTCAAAAATCTAAAAATAGCCATGCCAACTTCAATCTTCAAAACCAAAATCCTTTGGTTGAAAAGATTATTGATCTTTTCAAGGAGCTATTAAAATTTAACTCTATAGGTCATTCGTATAACAATAGACAGAAAAAGTCCAACTAGACTCCTAAACCCAAAACAGTACTGAAATGGGTTCCTAAAGTTGACTGCATGGTTGCCCACACTACTTTCAAAGCTACAAGCAATTCAAAGTGGTACCTTGACAGTGGATGCTCCAGACATATGACAGGCGACAAAGCTTTATTCACCAATCTTGAAGACAGGACTGATGGGTCAGTCACTTTTGGTGATGGAAGCAATTGCAAAATCATTGGCCAAGGTACGGTTCAGCTTTATATCCTTCCCTTATTTAAAAATGTATTATATGTTGAGGGCTTGAAACACAACCTACTGAGTATATCTCAGATATGCTACAACAATCATAATGTAAAGTATTCTAATCAAGGTTGTGAGATTGTTAATAAAGAGGGTTCTGTTATATTAACTGTCATAGAACATCTGAAAACTGCTACATCGTTAGTAATGCAAGCTCATCTACTCAATCGTATTACATGGTCCATACTGATGAGACTGAATTATGGCATAAACGCCTTGGACATGTACACTACCAGAAATTATTTAGATTGAGTAAAAGATAACTTATAAGAGGTCTACCCAAATTACAAAAAGTAGACAAAATATGTGGTGAATGCCAGTTTGCAAACAGATTAGGAGCTCTCACAGGAAAGTGAACTCCAATACCACATCTAGACCTCTCGAGCTTCTCCACATGGATCTCATTGGACCAACTAGAACGGAGAGTCGAGGTGGCAAAAAATACATCTTAGTAATCGTAGATGACTTTACTAGATTCACTTGGGTATCATTCTTAAAAGACAAATCTGAAACCCTAGATGAAGTAAAGAAGATCATCAAACGAATCTAAAATGAAAAAGGTTCTCAAGTTTATAAGATCCGTAGTGATCATGGTTCTGAATTTTAAAATAGCAGTTTTGAGAAATTCTGTAGCGATCAGGGAATATCACATGAATTCTCTACGCCCGAAACTCCTCAACAAAATGGTATAGTTGAGAGAAAAAATAGAGTGCTTCAGGATATGGCTAATGTCATGTTAAATAGTATGAAGCTCTCCAAAAATCTTTAGACCGAAGCAATAAATATTGCCTGCTACATTATTAATCGTGTTTATACTAGTAAATCTGAAAATAAGACTGCTTATGAGTTATGGTTCGAAAAGAAACCTACTGTCAAATACTTTCAAATTTTTGGCAGTAAGTGTTACATTTTACAAGATCGTGAAAATTTGGAAAAATTTGATACGAAGAGTGATGAAGGTATTTTCCTTGGATATTCCTTAAATAGTCGAGCCTATAGGGTTCTAAATAAAAGAACAGGTGTGATTCAAGAGTCCATCAATGTGGTCATTGATGATCATTTGAATAAACCTGCTCCGAGTTCAGATGATGATGAAATTCTTATAATCGAAAATCAAGATACCTCTTCATCTCAATCTGAACCTAGGACTGTCAAAGATCATCCAACTAATCAAATCCTTGGAAACCCTCTCACTGGAGTTCTTACACGCAAACAACTTGAAAACATATGTAATTATGTTTGTTTTACATCCCAAATAGAACCGGTCAATGTAAAAGAAGCTCTTTCTGACAAAAATTGGATAGTAGCTATGCAGGATGAACTTAATCAATTTGTTCGTAATGATGTCTGGTATCTAGACCTAAAGATAAACACATTATTGAAACAAAATGGATCTTTAAAAATAAATCTGATGAACTTGGAAATGTTATACGAAACAAGGCTAGACTTGTTGTACAAGGGTACACTCAGATTGAAGGCATCGATTACGATGAAACCTTTGCTCCAGTTGCTCGCTTTGAATCTATCAGACTTTTTATTTCCATCGCTTGCTTTAGAAAGTTTAAAATTTATCAGATGGATGTAAAGAGTGCCTTCTTAAATGACAATTTACATGAAGAAGTTTATGTAGAACAACCCTCAGGGTTTGAAGACCCCAAGCTTTCTGATCATGTATTTCATCTCAAAAAGGCTCTCTATGGTCTGAAACAAGCGCCCAGGGCATGGTATGAAAAATTGACTAAATTCTTACTTAGTCATAGTTTTTAAGTGGGAAGTGTCGATAAGACGCTATTTGTTAAGAAAATAATAATGAGATTTTAATGGTTCAGATCTATGTAGACGATATTATTTATGGATCAACTTGTTCTAACATGTCTATTGAGTTTGCAGAGTTGATGAAATCAAGATTCGAAATGAGCATGGTTGGTGAGCTAAATTACTTCCTAGGGTTACAAGTAAAACAACAACCTGATGGAATCTTCATTTCTCAAACCAAGTATGCTACAAACTTGGTTAAAAGGTTTGGATTTGAAAATGGTAAAAAATTTGATACTCCTATGAGTACAACCTTGAGACTCTCAAAGGACTCTACATGTAAAGATGTAGATCCTAAGATATATCGTAGTATGATTAGTAGTTTATTATATCTAACTGCTAGTAGACCTGATATCACTTTTAGCGTTGGTATCTGTGCGAGATATCAGTCTAATCCTAAAGATTCACATCTTACTGCTGTCAAACGGATTACTAGATATGTCGCAAGTACAACTAATTTGGGTCTTTGGTATCCTTTTGATACTAATGTTAAATTAGTGGGTATTCGATCTTGATTGAAATGGGTAATATTGATGATAGAAAATCAACCAAAGATGGTGGTTGTTTTTACATTGGAAATTGTTTGGTTTCTTGGTTTAGTAAGAAGCAAAGTTCAATATCGCTTTCCACTGCTGAGGCTGAGTATATCGCAGCAGGATATGCATGTACACAACTCGTATGGATGAAACACATGTTAAGCGATTTTGGAATTAATCAAGATTCAATGATCTTACATTGTGATAATTCCAGTGCTACTTCCAAAAATCCAATTCAGCATTCGCATACTAAGCATATTGACATTAGGTATCATTACATTCGTGAATTAGTTGAAGAAAAAGCTATCTCTTTGGAATATATTCCAACCAATGTCCAACTTGCTGATATATTTACTAAACTGCTCGACAAAAGCAGGTTTACTAAAATGAAATTTGATCTTGGTATGTGCATTTTAAATTGAATATACTTGTCTGCATGTATCATAGTGTACTATATTTTAAATTTTTGTGTACAAATTTTAATTTCTGCATAAAAATATTTATTTTTGTCGATGCTCGACCGGCCTTTGCCATACACGACCGGTCCTGACTCAACCGGTCGTGGACTGCACTCGACCGGTCGTAGAGATCGTGAGCATCATATAATTTGGGGAAAATCACTTTGTTCTTCATTTTCTCTTCTTCCTTCGACGAGTCGTGGCTCGACCTGTCTTGAGATCTCTTGATTTTCTTCAAGATAAGTCATTTTTCTTCATTTTTCTTGAAGATTTATGCCTTCTATGCTTTGATCTGTTTATTCCATAAGCTAGATCTCGTCTTTTGTTGATTGTTTAGGGTTTTCTCTTCTGATCTAGAGAAACCCACCACTTCTAGTGTTCTTTGTGCTTGCTCCTTGGTAAATCTTGTTGAAAATGGATGTTAGAGGGAAAAAGAAAATATCCCGTGGTCCATCTTCATCTAGATCTACATCTATAACAAAACAGCACCTTCGGTCACCCGAAGATGATCCCAATGATGTACGAGAGTTACGTAACCGTAAAGTTATCGTTGAGCGTCCTGTAAGTCTCAGTCACATTCAACAATTTGAGTTTACACCTCTCCTTGAATCTGTTGGCTAGACTAACATTTTGTTTTGGGGTGGGCTTGCATACCAGTCCATTGCACAATCTATGGTTGCATGTATCTCTGATTTTTTCTTTGATAATTTAACGTTCTCAATTGCTACTAAAGAAGGGAAATTTTTGATAGATTGACATTTGATATCAGGTATTATGGATATACCTGTCAAAGATGAAGGTATTCCGATTCATATATTATATGACAAACTATCAGAATCGAAAAAACAAATGTTGACAAGAGATTTATGCAATATGGAAGTGTATTGGATGCACAAAGGAAATGTGCTCCCCTCAAAATTTTTATTACCCAGATACAGAGTTTTGCACCGATCTTCACTTCAAACGTGTATCCTCGGTCCAGCAATAAACCGAGTTAACGCCTTCATGGTTCAATTATTGCACTCTGTTGTGTCCGCATTGTTGTCTCTGTTTACCTTCTTTGATATGTCATTTTATCATTCAGTTTCGTCTTCATCCGGGTCATAGGGATATTCCATTTGGTTATCTTATGACTTGTTTAGCCACAAATACGCTCGTTGCTTTACCTGAGAATGAGGCACCAACTCATCATCTTTTATTCAATAATACTAATTTAAATAAGATGAAGTTGGATTTGCTTCCTGGTCAATTCTATGAAGGTGGTGGTGAAGGTGCTGAAGCAGGAAATGAAGGGGAAGCTACTGATCTTCCTCCACATGCTGATATAAATATGGATGATATATTTGAAGACATTGAAACTGACTCCCAAAATGATTCTAATTACGATCCATCTTCTGGTTATGATGCACGTCTAAGTGCATTAGAGGAGAAGGTTGATAACCTGAGTGTAGCCCATGATATGCAATTTAAATATATGCGTAAATATCTTCGTCGCATTAATAGGGTTTACATCAGATTGATCCAACCATCCCTGCTTCTTCATCTGGATCTGATTAGGTGGATTATCCTTTTTATTTTTATGGATTCTATATTATTATTACGATTGATGACTTTGGTTGTATGGTTTGGATTGATGACATTGAAGTGTTGAACTAATTTAATAATTAAATCTTGACTCTTCATATGGTGTTTTCTTCTCTCCTTTGGCCTTCCCTTGTCATTTTGTGACAAAAAGGGGGAGTAGTATGGAAAGGGGGAGAATGGGAGAAAGGGAGAGAGTGAGTACTTGAATACGGTTGATTGTTTCTACTCACTTAGGGGGAGTAGAGTATTTTTTTTCACTCTGATGGCTCATGATTCTTTCTTCATTTTACTCTTGTATTTATAAATGTGTTTTGTTACAAATTTGACAAAGGGGGAGATTGTTAGTGCTATGATTTCATATCCCTTTGGTTGTCAAATTTTGTAGTGCCAAAACCTATATGTCTTGTACTTATTGTGTTTCTTGTTTGTGACTACACACTGCTTCAAGATAAGATCATGAATGAAGAATGTTTTCAAGACAAGATCATAAATGAAGAATGTTTGCAAAACATGTCATGAATGAAGTCTACATGAATAGAAGACTTGAAGTTTGTTTCTAACAAGTTAAAGATTAGAAGACTTCATCAAGACAAGTCAAGAATGTACCAAGTTCGAGAAAGACCATCAACTCGACTCAAGCTTCTACTTCAAGATCATCTGAGAATACAGACCTTCAAGACTTCAATGTCCATCTCACTTCAAGGTTTGTTTGACCTTAGTTTGACCTTAGGTTGGTCTGTATGATAGGTCATTTTGGATACATAATCTGAATATTTTAATTTACCTGGTGTGACTGTTCTAAGACCAGTCCTAGAAATCTTAAGACCAGCCCTAACTTTGCTTCGACTAGTCTTAGGTTTCTCAAGACCAGTCCTAGGTGGTTACAGATTTTCGGATTTTCCTGGTTGTCCTTCGACCAGTCCTGGGAAGTCCTACGACTCATCCTTCGACTGGTCGTAGTCCTACGACTCGAACTCCAACGACTTATCTCGAGTCCCACGACCAGTCGTAGGTGTCTCACAACCAGTCGTAGGTGGTCTACTATCGGTCGTAAGCTATCTAAGACCAGTCGTGAGAACAACTATTCTAATCCCGCGGAAATCTTTCAAAATCTTTGATGCTACGACCAGTCCTAGGATCCTAAGACCAGTCGAAGATGGGATTTTTCAGGCTATAAATAATGCACGAATTTCAGAGTTTATTCATTTCATTCCATTCAATTCAAGCAATTTAAGGCTATACTCTGAGATAAGTTGTGATTATTTTTTAAGCTATTGTGCATATTTAATATTCCATTTGTTAGCATTTTTCTATTGTGATTTTGATCCATATTCCAATCTTATTTAGAAAAGAGGAATTTTTTATATTCCTTCTTCTGGGATCAAAATCAAATAGACCTTGCTCTTCTTGATTTAATCTAAAATTAATTAGACATAAAACCATTCTTTATGTGAGTATTGGACATTGAACGACGTGTCATTCATCTACTCCGATTGGTTCTACTGGGCTAGTTTAAAAGGAGATCCAGGTATTTTACTTTGTAATTTACTTTCTCTGGTTTTGTTTGAGATTTGCCAGAAAAATCTCATTATTTTGGTTATCTGAGGAGAGCCAGAAAACTCAGATTGTGAGGGTTTTTGGATTGTGTAAGCCCAAGGTAAAAAGACACAATTGTGAAGGTTTTGGGTGAACCTGTGAAAACCTATTTTCATAGTGCATGCTAATATCCCCTGTGTGAGGATATTAGGAGGGGAGTAGCATTCTGTGTGGCTGTTGGCTAACAGTTGGTGAACACACAGGCCAACCACTATATATCGTTGTGTTGTGGATGTGCTTGATTTCTTTACTCATTTATTCCTTCAGTATTGTGAATTGCTTTTGTGGATGAATGTTGTAATTTTCATTTCAAGCAAGTGTGGTTGAATGGTGTAATAACTTAGGATTTATTTCTTTAAGTTATTCTTGATTTATTTTCCATATCATTTGTGTTTTCTAGATCGTCCTAGAAATAAGGTTGTCCTACCATAAGCCATTGGTTTTTGGTGTAAGGTTGTCCTTAGAACTGATTTAGTATCATTCTCATATTTCATATGTTTTGAGAGTGTTATTATTTCAGCATTGTTATTTATATCTTTTATTATTCCGTTGTTTTAAGTTCTATTTGGCATTGCCCTATTCAACCCTCCTCTAGGGCATATAGCTAGGCCCTTTCAAGGTTTAGGTTGGGGACTTGAGATTGGGATTGGGATTAGGTTTAGGTTTAGGGATTTGAGAATACATTTAGGTTTTAGGCTTAGGTTTAGGTTTTAGTTTTAGGTTTTGGTTAAGGTTATAGGTTTAGGTTATAGGCTAAGGTTATAGGTTTAGGTTCGGTTTAGGTTTTAGTTATAGGTTATAGCTTTGGGAATTGAGAATAGGTTAAGGTTTAGGTTTAGGAAACTGGGTTCGGGTTCTGGATCGGGTTTCGGTTTGGGTTTGAAGTTTAGGTTTAGGTTTAGGTTTGGGAGTTGAGATTAGGATTTGGTGTAGGTTTCGGTTTAGGGATTTGAGAATAGGTTAAGGTTATAGGTTTTGGTTTTAGGTTTAAGTTTAGGTTATAGGTTTTGGTTTAGGTTATAGGTTTACGTTTAGGTTTTAGTTTATAGGTTTAGGTTATAGGTTTAGGTTTAGGGATTTGAGAATATGTTAAGGTTTAGGTTTAGGAATCGGGATCGGGTTTAGGCTTGGGTTTTCATGTTTAGGTTTAACTTTACGCTAGGGAGTTGAGATTGGGATTAGGTGTAGGTTTAGGTTTAGGATTTGAGAATAGGTTAAGGTTTATATTTAGAAATCGGGTTTGGGTTCGGGATCGGTTTATGCTTGGGTTTTCATGTTTAGGTTTAGGTTTAGGTCGTGAGTTGAGATTGGGATTAGGTGTAGGTTTAGGTTTAGGGATTTGAGAACAAAGTTAAGGTTTAGGTTTAGGTTTTAACTTATAGGTTTAGGTTATAGGTTTAAGTTTTGGTTATAGGTTATAGGTTATAGGTTATAGGCTAAGGTTAAGGTTATAGGTTTTGGTTTAGGTTAAGCTTATAGGTTTTAGTTCAGGTTATAGGTTATGATTTAGGTTTAGGTTTAGGTTTTAGTTTATAGGTTTAGGTTTTGGTTGAAGGTTTAGGTTAAGGTTATAAGTTTAGGTTATAGGTTATAGGTTTGGGGTTATAGGTTTAGGTTAAGGGTGTGGTACCTGCAAATACAGATATAAACACGGCCTGTCCAAATGGCCAGGCCCTTCCAATGCTGTCCATAGGAAATGGACAGCTTCATCATGGTCATAACAGCGGTTCCCACCTTCCAGGGACCCCCGCTCATCCGGATAGCTCCGACGCACATCCGGGTCTGCTCCATTAATCTCGAGCAAATACAGATATAAATACGGTCTATCTAAATGGCCAGGCCCTTCCAATGCTGTCCATAGGAAATGGACAGCTTCATCATGGTCATAACAGTGGTTCGCACCTTCCACGGACCCTCGCTCATCCGGATATCTCCGACGCATATCCAGGTCTGCTCCATTAATCTCGAGCAAATATAGATATAAACACGGCTTGTCCAAATGGCCAGGCCCCTCCAATGTTATCCATAGGAAATGGACAACTTTATCATGATCATAACAGTGATTCTCACCTTCCAGGGATCCCCGCTCTTCCGGATAGCTCCGACGCACATCCGGGTCTACTCCATTAATTTCGAACAAATACATCAACTTAGAGTGATGAAATTTTCCAAGTAAATTGTACGAGGTTTACAGTAATCTTAGAGTGCAGAATTTGGCAAGTATGTGCATTTCAATCCAAGTTATTTCTATGTGCATCTCTCTCTTTGTGTGTGTGTGTGTGTGCGTGTGTATTTATATATGGCATGAACAGTTCCATAAAAAGAAGGTTGTCATGGTTCATACACTTGGATACCTTCTTTGGAAATAACTCATAGTTCTTCATATGATGTGAAAACAAATAAGGTTTAAGTATTCCATCATCAATCCCCATGATTCAAACACTAAGCTTTGATTTTAAGATGAGAGAAGATCATTTACATCTGGTAATAAAATCTTAACATTTGATAGCTGAAGGTTCCTAAGGAATGAATGTGAAAAGCTAGCTAATATAACTTCTTCAATAGGAATATCTAAGGGCCTGTTTGGCCGGGCAGATCCCATGGTATTAGGAGGGATGGGATCTATTTTAAGGTAATGATGATGGTGTCAGTGGATTGTCTTAAGATCCATGGGATTGCTTATATCCCAGGACAAGTTCACTGGGTCTGTTTGGCATGCCTTGCATATCTTGGGATTTTACCTTCCAATCCATCCAACCAAGGGATAGGATCAATTTTAAGGTAATGATGGTGATGTTAGTGGATTGTCTTAAGATCCATGGGATTGCTCATATCCCGGGACAAGTTCACTTGATCTGTTTGGCTCGTCATGCCGATCCCAGGATATTGTCGATCCCATCCCTCCTAATATCGTGGGATCTGCCTGGCCGAACAGGCCCTAATTGTATTTAACATGCTTAGAGATTTTTACTCTCCATTGTTATGAACATTATGGAAACATCATCAGAATTACAACAATTTGGTTGCCTCCTCTTTTATAGACTGAAGGTTTCAAATTCAATTTAAGAAAAACTAGAACTTGCTGAATTGTCTCACTGTACAAGTTTTGAGAAATCTGTAGTAACATTACCTACAAGTCAAGCGACCATACACAGTCAAGTGATGTGAATGATAATGACGACAATAATGTTGGCATTTGTATGTATGCATGAACCAGTATGTACCTCAAGAAGTTCGATGATGATTTGGAATTTGTCTTGAATCCATTGCATGTAAACAACTTGATATCAGTCCCAAAGAGATAGTGGCCGACCATTGTCTGTGCTCACGTTCATACTGAAACAACCATTTCAGTAGAAACTTTGATGCATTAGATGTTACTACTACTTTCTTATAATCATTCTTACAGATGGAAACCATGTGTATAACAACTCAAAAACCCACCACTCCAAAACACCTGGTTCTACGTGTCTGCTATATATGTATGTATGTATGTATGTATGTATGTTTAAACAAAATTAAAACTCACCTTGCTCCTTGATTCCATACATATACACACATGCATATATGTATATCTGTATATACTTAAGATGTATGTATATGTATGTATGTACATATGTACACAAACATCATTTCAAAAGTTTGAAAACCATGTAGAGAACACCAAAAACCATTTTAAAACAAAAACTCACCTCTCTCACCTTTCATCTTAAAAACCCACCATTCGAATCTCACCTTCCTTTCTTCTTCCATACAAACACACATGTATGCATGTGTATGGTATATATGTATGAACTCATCCACACATCATTTCCAAAGCTGAGACCATGTACACAACAACAAAGACCACTTCAAATCACCAAACCCATCTCTTTTACCATCTCAACTCAAAAATCCATCACCTAAACCTCACCTTCTTCTTTGTGTCTACACAAACACACATGTATACATGTATATGTATGTATGTGTACAAAAATCACTTCAGAGGCTACAACCCATGTGTACAGAAACAAGAATCACATCTCTTAGCATCTCAACTCAATAATTTATTTTAAAAAAATGCAAGTGAAAAAAAAAACATGATCTATTTGCTTCCACAAAGAAAAAACATTTTCTCATTTTAAGTTGTAGGTTTTGGGATTTAATAAAAGGTTGAGGTTATAAGTATTAGTTTAGGTTATAAGAATAGGTTTAGGTTAGGGTTTATGTTTAGGTTAAGGTTATAGGTTTAGGTTTAGGTTATAAGTGTAGGTTATAGGTTTAGGTTAGGTTATAGGGTAAGGTTTAAGGAATTGAGTTTAGGTTATAGGTGTAGGTTATAAGTTAAGGCTATAGGTTTAGGTTTAGGTTTAGGTTTTGGGATTTGAGAATAACCTAAACCTATTCTCAAATCCTTAAAACCTATAACCTATAACCTATAACCTAAACTTGAAAACCTTATCCTAAACCTAAACCTGAATTTTAGGTATAGGTTTCTCTATCTTAAACCCTATCCTAAACCTAAACCTTATCCCAAACCTAAACCCTAAACTTGAAAACCTTATCCTAAACCTAAACCCAAATGCTTGCGCAAGAACTTGTTGGAAAGGCCTTTAGCAGGAAACCGGCGTCGACTGAAATCTCACTACTCGTCGGGCAAATCAAATCACTGCACTAATTTCTCTTCCTCAATCGGGGCAGAAGTCACCTTGTCGCCATTTCTCTCTCTTTCTCTTTAAAATGTACTCATTCTAGAGTGAGCGGTGGTGCAAGCTCTGCGTGTGAGTTGATTTCAACCTTCGTAGCGTCACTCGCAAGCATGAATCTTTTTACTAGATCTACAGCGAAAATGAAAGTCCATGGTGAAATTTTTCCAAAGGTCCCTCCAGGTTTTATTGAAGAAGACGATGACGATCTTTTTAAAGAAGATGGTGAAACTTAAACCTATAACCTAAACTTAATTCACTTAACTTAAACCTACACCTTAACCCAAACCTTCAACCTGAACCCAAACCGAACCTAAACCCGAATTCCTAAAGCAGATTCTGAAACCCATTCTCAAATCCCTAAACCTATAACCTAAACCTATTCTCAAATCCCAAAACCTATAACCTAAACCTATTCTCAAATCCCTAAACCTACAACCTAAACTTATTCTCAAATCCCTAAACCTATAACCTAAACCTATACTTACAACCTAAACCTATAACCTAAACCTAAACGTAAACCTAAACCTATACCTATTCTCAATTGTTTCCTCTCGTGTGGCCCCATATTAGAGGAATAACTTGATTATGAATAACTTGTGAAATTTGATCTGAAGACGGTCCAACATAATTTTTAGAAGCACTCCCTTCAAATACTAGCTTTGACCAGCTGATGATGTTTCTGATTCCAGTACCATGTGCCACTTGTTTGCCATAGATCTGCTATTATTCCTAGCTTTCCAACATCTCCCTAACGAAGGAACAATGCACATAAGAGTTCGCAACTAGATTGTTAGCGGAACCTCTTCACAGCCACCTATCAACACAACTGAATGCAAAACAATCTCTTAAGTTTACACTAAGAAGATCCTCGAATAATAATTCCAAACCTGATTTGCCAACTCGTTTCCACATAGGAGATGATGAATGCTCTCAACTTGAGGTATCCAAACGACATTGACATTTAAGGGGTGTTTGAATCGTAAGTTACTTTGGATAGGCTACTTATGCCATAAGTAGCTTGTCTTGGCTTCTACTTATTTAGTTGATAAGTATATTTGGTAACGAATATACGTATCAATCAAAAAGTAAAAAAACATGTTTGGTTTCCAACATCATAAGCAATTATCCCCCAAGTTTGTTTGGCCCCCCTCACATCTACCATCCATCATACTTATCAATCATAAGCAATTATCCCCCAGGTTTAGGTTTCACCATCTTCTTCAATAAGATCGTCATCATCTTCTTCAATGAGCTCTCGGAGGGACCTTTGAAAAAATTTCACCATCGACTTCCATTTTCACTACAAATCTAGTAAAATGATTCATGCTTGCGATCTTACTACGAAGGTCAAAATCAAACTCACACGCAGAGCTGGCACCGCCGCTCGCTCTAGAATGAGAACATTCTAGACAGAAAGATAGAGAAATGGCGGTGAAGTGACTTTTGCCCCTCTCGAGGAAGAGAAAAAACAAGTTTACCTTGGGAACAGTTATTGGGATAGATCTTAGCACAACCTATTCGTGTGTTAGTGTTTACAGGAATGGTCATGTCAACTGAAAATCATAGCCAATGACCAAGGAAACCACATTACCTATAACCTGGGTGGGAATCACGGATACTGAGAGACTGATTGGAGAGGCCTCAAAGAATCAAGCGGCTGTCAATCCTGAAAGAACCATCTTTGATGTCAACAGACTGATTGGAAGAAAGTAATATTTTTGTCCATTACATTGTTAAGAGAGTGAACTTCTCTCCCTTTTCTTTGCGATGTAGGAAGAAATGTGCCTTATTAAAGCATCAATGCGTTTGCTTGGCAGGTTTGATGACAAAGAGGTGCAAAAGGATATGAAACTTGTTCCATACAAGATTGTAAACAAAGATCATGGGAAGCCATACATACAAGTCCAAATTAAGGACGACGAGACCAAGGTTTTCAGCCCTGAGGAGATCAGTGCTATGATTCTAACCAAAATGAAAGATACAGCGGAAGCATTCCTTAGAAAGAAGGTTAAGGATGTTGTTATTACTATCCCTGGTAAAAAAAGCTCTTCAGTTGTTGTTATGTATTTATGCAAATTTCCTCTGTGATTACTCATGTGATCTTCTTTGTGCTCTACAACATATTTCAATGACACTCAAATACAGGCTACCAAGGATGCTGGTGTAATAGCTGGACCGAATGTATCGAGGATAATCAATGAACCGACCGATGCAGCCATTGCCTATGGTTTGGATAAGAAGGGTGGGGAGAATAACATCCTTGTGTTCGACCTTGGGGGTGGGATGTTCGATGTCAGTTCTTCACAATTACTCATGTGATTTCACTCTAAAAATTAATTGATTATAAACTAGGTAAATTATATATAAATAAACCAAAATCAATTATATATAAAGTTCAATATATCAATACACATCTATGTTTTCAAATCATTTTAGTGGTTCAGCCCAAAATTAGGGTATATCGAAAGCTCAAGTGGACCATACCATAGGAAACCGTGCGGTCCACTCAAACTTTGAACCTGCTTCATACTTTGGCTCAATCACAAGAAGTTTTTAATGTTGGATATTCAATCAACACCATTGAAATGTGGTGTGGTCCAAATACTTGGATGAATAGGAACCTATTGATAGAACTAAAGGCTATCTATAATCTACACTCAAATCATGTCAATTGATTGAAGCTCCTCAGTTCCCTAGAAATGTAATTTATACAAGGAGAGAAACTTTGATACTTTTTAGGTGCAATGGATGACATGTAGGTACTTATAAATTTCGTACATGGAAAACAAATAATTCACAATGACTCAATGAGCAACTTAAATCATATAGAGGAAAAATAACTTATTTCAATTCCAGGTGCTTAATATTGGAAAACAAATGACTCAGTTTCAGTTTGTGGAACACACTACACCAAAAAAACACAATTGCACAAGGGAATTGGGAAACCCCATTAAATTACACAATAGTCCATTCCAAAGGCTTCAGGATCGATTATTTTGAGTTCATGTTTGAATGCAATGAAACCATGATGATGGAATTTAATAAACATAATCAGCAAAGAATCACCTGGAAAGTATTCTATCTAAGAGCTCCCCACCTTCACATAACCTGAAATATACAACAAATGAATCATGAGGATTTCAAACTACCATCTTTAATTTATGCAGTTCATTTATCTCAAATAGCCACACATTTTTTCCATGCACATGATAGAGGAATTTCAGTGACTATTATATCCTATTAGAACTATTCCATGATAGATAAGATTGACACTAAAAGTTCAACAATGCCAAGTTCAAATGTTCCACCATCTGCCATCAATCGTATGTATTCACTTGATGAATTACATGCCTTGGAAGCAAGTTTTGCCATTGGAAAATAATGGAGAGAGGGATTTCAGGATTGTAGCATCCAACTAAATGGTTGAAATCATTTTGTCAGATTGATATTTGGGGTATGCTCCATTCCCAATTGGGCCAATCTGTATTGATGCAATATTACATATGCTACTTAAGCCTAGGGCTGTTTCAACCACTCACAATTCAGAATGCATCACAAAGTCATAACATTACATCACTATAAAAGCTTATAAAGGTTCATATACCTACCCAAATTCACGGGGATCCACATAAACTATGGACCCCACATTTCATCTGGAAGTTTCTATAGTGGGTGTCCCCTCCCCAATACTCCCATTGTTCCCTTTGGTGTGGTCCATGTTTACCTAAGTTATAGATTAGATTTAGAGATCTCGGCCTAACATCATGGGGCACATCTAATGGAAGGTTTGTATGGGTCTCAAACATCACAGTGGGCCCCACAGCTTGTGTATTGGTAATTCACATGCATTCTAAGGCATGTGATCCTTTCCCAGGTAAGAACACATGTGATCATTTCCCAGTAAGGAAGTGTTTAATAGTATGCGTAGGATACATTAAACAAATTTTTTCTGCACAGATGTTTAACAAACATGTTTACAAGAATCAAATTTGCATAAGCTTTACACTTTTCTCTCAAAAAAAATTTAAAAAAATTAAAAAGGGAAAAGGAAAAAATTTTAATTTTGCACTTTGCTAGAAGCAATGCCAAACAGGACCTTAATTATTTTCCTTACAAGACCAGTTGTAGAAAATAATGATAAACCAGACCATCTTCTTAAAATTAAACTGTTTAACCTCAAACCGATGCCTGTAATAAAATTAAATCTTACCGCGAGACTCTCTGCGACCAATTTGACGCTTTTCAAGACTGCTGTTTCACTCACAAAATGCCTATAAGAATAACCAAAACATTTAGCGAAGAGCCGTGCAAAACTATTTTTAGATAAAAGTATGAAGGATTGGAATTCAATCTTTCACTGCATCATATAAACCTCCACTTTGCTCTCTAATAGTTCAAAGTCTGTGAGAAGTTCGAAAGAGTGACAAAGAAGTGACTCTCGACCTTGAAAACTCGCTCATGCTCCCAAGTTACCTCACAAGAGCCCAACAGCTTTTAGTGCCTTCTCTGACAAAGATCCCCTTTTTTTTAATCAATGGCACACATCATAAATGATGCCACAAAAAACATACCACTGTGTTTTTGCACTATGTCATGATAAAAAATATCATAGATTTCATAAACAAGGACATAATAGATAGTGCATGTTCATGAATAGTGCATGTTCATTTCATCCCCATCAAAATCAGCATTGTATGGAGAAGTTACAGACAAATTCAAGCGAAAAGTTGAGTATGGCATGATTTTGATTCGATGCCCCATTATAGACATTTTGTGAAGACTAGGTTGCCAATTGAAAAGAACGAAGTCCCCATCATTCAAGTGCCTCTCCACCTGCAAACAAGATTGCACATTTTCAACAAGGTGAAACCATGGTTGCACAACAATAAAGAATGAAAAATAGATAATCGTGTACCTTATAACCAAGCTCCAGATGATGATCACTACTTTTCAAATAAAGAATGAAACAATGCTTAATGTCCAAATTTCAACATCAATCCTATTATAATGCAACTATAAAAGTGTTTCTTCAGGAAGCATCTCTGACCTCTTCACTTTGTTCTATGACAATTGGAAACAAAAGCTTCGGTCAAAGGCTCAACGGACTAAGAAATCCCCGAAGGAGATGGCTGGATAAATTAAAGAATCTGCAGGAATATACATCAATAGCTACTAAAGCCTAGTCACCACAAGGTTTCATAAGATGGAGTTAATGGTTGCAACATTGCTATGAGAAACAAAGGCACTTATTTGTAATTTAGAGAACAAGAAAAGGAAATCCATTGACTAACCGGATTTCACCCAACAAGAAAATGGATGATGAGAAACTACTAATACGATTGAATAAATATAGAGTCTGAAATGACGGCTACATGTTTTTCCAATTTTGCATCCTGGCAACTCCATTGCCACATCGGTTCTTCTTTGATTTATTTCAACTCATCTTTGAAAATTACAAAATAAAAATAAAAAATAAAGTCAAATAAGCAACGCAAATTGACAAACTTACTTGGTTATGTAAAGAGCTAGGAATGAGGCTTGAATACGACAGTCAAGACAAATATAAAACGGCATAATAGAAAAGAATTCATAGTGTTTATAGTGAACTAGTCTTGTTTCCTCCTAAAAATAGAATCTTTAGCTGTGTCGAGAGATTAGCAATGGAGTTGGGCAATTCACCCTCCGTTATTAGTAGTTGTACCTATAGCTTTTAGACAGGTGCAGTTGGTAAGTGAATTGAGGAAGCTCGGGTCATCACCTCTCTACTTCCAAGCTGATTTTTCTTGATATTGAAATGGTAGAGACCCGAAAGACTTCCTAGATTCAAAGGCACATGTCCACTAAAACTGTGGAGCTAAAATCAACTAATTTGAGACTTGACGCATTGGACAATGAAATTGACAAACCTTAATAATGAATTGGTTTATAGCTACGAAATCACATTGATGTGGAAACACAAGGCCTAGGTTGGGGGAATGCTTCCATGTATTTAAACCAAATCCATGCCAAAATCATGATTTTGGTGTAGTGACATGAATCAAAATGCTATTTAAACACAACAAAAGCCATAAGCGCACACTAATGTAGAAATGTGCCCCGAACGAAGAAGAATCAATAGCTCGAGCTCACAATCTCTAATAGCCATATGAACATCATTTTTCCCTCGCCTTCATGCCATCAGATGTGCCAACATGGTACACAGGTCTGAGATCCAAGCCATCCAATAGGCAAGTCATATATATCATGTAAATAACCAAGCTAACAAATCAAGCCGATCCAGTCATCAGGTGGGCCCCCAACAGCGAAACAAATGGATTGCTTCCAAATTTTCTCCAGCCATCAGATTATTTCTAAAAGCATGGCCCATGTTAGAAGGACCCAGCTATAGACATCGAAAAAAAGAGAAGAGTAAAAGACCCAAATTGGACATATGGTGGCATGAAATTGCAATGGCTGGTACTCATGTCAGAATAGCAAACATCCCCATGAGTGTGTGCTCATGAACAACATATAAATTTCCAAAATTTTATAGGATGATCACATCACTACCCATAAGCAACAGTTCCAGGTCTAGAAACCAAAATAAGAAGCAAACAGAAAATTTTAACGAAGAGAATGAAACCACCAGCAATGCTACTCAAGATGTTAAGATTTTGGATCCTGCTATTCTTTTTTATGATTATTTTGGATCCTACTTTTTCATATGAAACATGGAAGATACTCAGATGGGCTCATCTTGGACATGCGCCTGAAAGTCTGGCCATTGCAGTCATTAAGTGAGCGATGTGTACATCAAATGTGGAGTGTTGGTCTTCTTCTAACCATCGATTATTTGCATAAATGTGTGGCTCACCAATGACTGCAGACCTAATACTCAGGCCCTGAAACATGCAGACCTGATCAATGACCATGCACATGTCGTAGGCACGTGTGATGAGAATCCCAAGTAGCATTCTTATTTCTCATCCAAATTTCTGTGGTTTACTCTGGACAAAGGTGAAGAATTCTAATGGATGCCATGATCCATATTTGTATGTTTGAGTCCACTTTTGGACTTTTCAAACTTAAAAATAGTGAAAAATAGGGCAGCTGTCTCAATAGATGTGACACCAGTCAAATTCTCCATCACCTGCCATCTTAGGTTACCCTTCTTAATTGTTTATGCCACCAATTTAAAACTGAAACTGCAAGAGCTAACTGAACCTGGTACTAAGTGTCCTTTAGCTCATCCCATCAAGGGATTTGTACGCATGTGCTTATTTTATGGGGGAAAAAAAAAGAAAAAGAGGAGGCAGTGAGAAAGCTGCCAACTATGCTTCGTAAAAACTACCCACCACAAAATTGAGGCTCAAGTGAACACCCTCAACAACCACTAATTCTTTTCGCTCTTCCCATGCAGTGATTAGGTGATCAAGACTCTCAATAACCATCTCACTTTGTGCTTTAAATCCTTCAATCGCCATCTGCTTCACACCAATCGATTCGAGTACAAGTAGAACCGACATCCGTAGTCTCAACATTGTTAGGTTTCTCACTAGAAGCTCCATCAGATAATTCATCCTTGATGAGTAAGTACAATATTCCTGTTAATTACACAGAGGTATAGTCTGGAATGTCCTTGTTGGATGATCATAGACCAATTAAGAGACTGTAAAAGGAAGGTTGTTGAATTGTCTTCCCATCAATTTTACAGATTCTTGATTATAGTTACACGAAGCGCCAAGCAAAGAGCCAACAAATTCAAGTGCAGGAGCCAGGAAGTGTCTATTTCATAATGTTTTCAAGTATAATAGGTAGGATTTCAACACTTGAGGTCTTGGTATCGATCCCTAGTGGGGGTGGCTAACATGGAGTGTGTGTACTAACATGGGTGTGTACTAACAAGCTAACTCAAAAAAAAAAAAAGTATAACAGGTAGGAAGCATAAGCAAAAGCACTAGCCTGAAATGCAATTTGAAGCAAGAGCATGAGCCTGAAGTGTGATTCAAAGCAAGAGCAACACCTAGTTAGAACTTAGAAGAATTGTGCAACTAAGTTCCCGATGTCCACAATCATACCGCAAGGATGAATTTTGGTCCTAGAGCAATCCATTGTTGTCTGCCTATCTAATCCACACAATTCAATGGTGCAGCCCATCGTCCAGGGCAAAGGACTTCAAACTACAATATAGTGCGAACAATTACAATAAGCTTGGGTTCTTCCAACTATGCTAAAGTAAACAACCAGAGAAAATAAAATAAAATAAAAAAGTTTGTATGCAAATCAAATTGATGCTACTGAACAACATACATGTGAAGAACAGTAGTACCAAAGAATGCAGACAAAGTAGATTTGCCACACCCAATTGTGCCGCATAATAGAATAGTGGCAGATTCCTTCCTCTCTCGAATTCTATGACAAAAGAAGAAATTCAAAGTTTTTTTTTAAAAAAAAAAAAAAAACTCGACAACTCAACTCAGCCATAAATCAAGCCAAGTCACTATGAAACTCACTGGCAAGCTCGACTCAGTTCAGACTCGACATAACTCATTGAGTTGTCTTGCCTACTCGGGCAACTTAACACAATTAGGCATAATTCAACTTGACACAACAGACAAAAGAAGATATTGCTTGCCTATTTTTATACTCATACTTGCAAGTACCTATTCTTAATAAAATCTTACTTGTAATTTGGTTATTAAATATGGAGTCCAGTCAAACCAAGTCTTTTGGAGTTGACCTGACCTGACCATATTGAGTCAAGTCAATATCCCAATTGCAAGCTCCAGCATGCATAGGGGTTGAACTTTAGGGGCTATCTGGATTTGTCAAAAGCATGAGAAAGGAAATACCATTTCACGAGAAACTTTGTTTCTAGGAAAGCATGAAAAACTAAATACTGTTTCTCATGTTTGTTTATCACCAACATTTTCTTAAAAAATTTGGTCCTAATTTCAAATCAAATGTTTGGGAAAATAAAACTTTTCTAAGAAAATTTTCCTAGTGGGAAAAATGGGTTTGGATTGAAAGCCATTTGCATGGCCCACGTGTGGAAGGGCCATATGCAAAATATATCAATGGAACATTATTATACCCATATATGCTGATGAAAGGATTCTATAGTTTTTCTTCTTCTTTTTTCTTTTTATGGAAAGTTAAAGAGGGTAGTTCCTCTACAATCCATTGTAGAATAAGCTTATTGTACAAGTGTTGGGCATGGCACTGGTCTGCAGAACTGCATATGCACAAAGCGTTCGCATATGACATTACATGAGCTCCATCATATGAGAATTTGGAGGTGTTTGGATTACATGAGCTCCTTCATATGGGCTACCATGTGAATTTGGAGGTGTTTGGATGGTTTTCTTGGGCCCCATGGGCCACCATGTGAATGGAGGGCCTACAATACAACCACCATCCATAACATGTAAGTTCATCCACTTCAAATTAATAGTGAGCATAAAAAACGGAATGTTATGACACTTACATTTAACCATATTGTATCATTCCAAACCATTAAATAGACACTAAGATTTTCAAAACAAGTAAGACTTAAAAAAAAAGCTTACTTTATAAATGTTGTGTAGCAAGTAACAATACATAATCAAAGGATAGGAAAGGAAAAAATGCTTTAACAAATCCAATAAAAACTGGAGGGTTAGGCCATCCTTTTTTCGAAATCACTAACATCCCCAAATCCCTAATATCCCCTTGGAAACTCCCTAAAAAACCCCTAAATAACTTAACATCCTAAATCCGAGCTTTAAATCCCCAAATCATGATCCATTACTCGGGAATCGGTGTTATTGAATCAGATTGAGGGCTACATGGATCCACCCGCAGAGAGAGATCGTAATAGCATTAGTAACTTCCTTCAAATTTAGTGAGCATGGAGCCACTACATTTAACCTATCATCATTCGCCAAAATGTAGTTAATCTTTGAGCTAAAAAATTAGACTTAAAAAAGGATGCGTGAGAGAAAAAATAGAGGATTAGGCCATCCTATTTTCAGAAATCCTAGAAATCCCCAAAGAGAAATCCCTAAATCCCCAACTCCCTAGAAAGAAATCCCTAAATCCCTAAATCCCCAAATCGCTTCAATCGGTATTGAGAGAGAGGAGAGAGAGATACGTGAGTAGGGCATTCATGGTCAACGAGAGAGGATGAGAGAAAGAGAGAGAGAGAAAGCAGAAGAGAAAACATAGAGAGAAGGAGGAGGGCGAGAGGGTGCGAGAGAGATAGAGAGAGAGGAAGAGAGAAAACATGGAGAGAGAGAGAGGAGAGGTCGGATTAGAGGAGAGAGAGAGAGGTGAGAGAGAGAGAGAGAGAGAGAGAGAGGGGTGCGAGAGACGGCCTAGAGCGTCTCTGGACGCGGCTTAGATAATGACGCCACCAAGTTCCGTGGCCCCATAATGTATGTGTTATATCTACATCATCCATCCCTTTTTAGATATCATTTTAGTATACGAACCAAAAAATGAGGTAAAATAAAAATATGTAGTGACCCCACCAAATAAAACAATGGGAAGAGTGATTCCCACCGTTAAAACTATCCAAAGGCCCCTCATAATGTTTATTTGAAATCCAACCTGCCCAAAAGTTAAAAAAGACACGAAATAAGGGAATACACAAATATCAACTTGATCTAAAACTTTTATGGCATTTAGATTGGGGTCCACTTGAGCTTTAGATTTAACTCGCTCTTTGGATATTGCCCTAAAATGATCTCTTCAAATGGAAGGAAGGTGTGGATACAAAACATACATCATGGTGGGGCCCATGGAACTTACTGACATCACTTCAGTAGCCAGTCTCGCTACTCCCCCTGACACCAGCCTCGTAGCTGATGGTTGGTGCTCTGTGGGCCCCACCATGATATATATATTTCATCCATTATGTTCATCTATGTTTAAATATATCATCGTGGGCCACCATGAGGTATATATTTATTCAACTCCATTAATCACGTTTACATTTCAAGGAAGCTCTTTCGCAAATTGTGTTCAATCCAATCTCCTATCTCATATCTAGAAAAAACATCTTGGAAAGTTTTAAGTCTTTTTTTATAATCCTTACGCGGATTGCCAGCGCCCCAGGAAGTTCCTGTGGAAGTTAAGTGGGGTACACGTCCACCTTGATATGTATAAGAGATCCACTCGGCTACGTGGTGTGGCCACTTAGTTTTGGACTTGAGCTGGAAAAATAGATAAATTCACACAAACATGGCGGTGGTGGCAGGCAATTTGCGACCACTTCACCAAATATTGGAAAGTTTTAACGGACGTGGATTGCCTGCAAACTAGGAACTTCTTAGGGAAGCTAGGTGGGGCCACCGTGAAAAATCTACTCCATCCATGCAAATTTTTTTTTTTTCCAGATTGTTCTAGGACAAGGATAAAAAATGACGGATTCAAAAATTAAGTGGGTTGCACAATAGAGGATTGAACGTACACCGTTGAAAACTTTATGAGGCTATAAAATTTTGGATTAGGCTAACATTGTGTGTTTTCTGTTCATCCCCGTAGGAATGACCTTATGGAGGGTATGGATGGAATATAAACATCACAGTGGGCCCCAGAGATTTCAATGACAGGCATTTACCTACCTACGTTTTCCTGTCGTACGGCCCACTTGAGTTTTGGATTTGCATAAATTTTAAGACCCATGTTCTAACATGATCTAGAAAAATGGATGGACAGGGTGGATTTCTCACAAACATTATAGTGGACCACCTAGCTTATCGTCGCAAAAAAAATTCCCAAGAAAGGTTCTGGAATTTAAAAGTAGTGATACAGACAACTACCAACCTGTAGGGCCCACTAAAGTTGGGAAATGATAATATCTTGCTAGTTGCTATCTCCTGAAATTTCCAATATCTCGTAATGAGATGACTACATACATTTTTTCCAATTGGCATGGCCCGCTAAATGGACAAACTAGATCACCACATGCACATTTAGCACCAGAACAAGGACCTTACAAGTTACAACATTTTTTGATAGATGCCACTACCTTAACCACTCACTCATTCATACAATTAGGAACAGGCCATGGTGGAATAATCACACCGGTCGGATGATCATAACCCTTTGAATGGACCCAATTTGCTAACAACCATCGATTGTTTGCGACCCATAATTCACATGGTGCCCCTATCCATAATTGGCAATGGACCTGGATGGCTTCAAGCATAATTATCAATTAGGGTTGTTCAAGGGCCCTGGCTTGGTCAGTCTGTTCTCAGGTTTTGAACTACAGGTGACAATGTATTGGGTCAGTTAGCAGGTCAGCAGACCCAAGTTGTTCCTAATGAAGGTTGGAGTAAGCTAAATGGATATGGATCTGATTAGGGTTGAACCATATCCAACCTAACCCGACCCTGCCATATAAATAACCAATGGGATGGGCTAGATGAACCAATCTAGCCCGGACCATATAGCCCAATGTTTCATTCTTAAACTTAGGGCTACAACTTGTGTTCGGATCGAACCAAACCCAATTGACCCAAACCTATGACCGGATCAGGTTGTTAAGGTCCTCGGTTGGGTTAGGATTGGAAAATACCAACCTAATCTGCATTTGGGTTGAGCATATTCGGGTTAGGTTAAGTCAGATCGGGAATAATGAAAACATCAACTTACCCGAGAGTCTTACTCGAATCGTTGTGTGGTTGTGCAGGTCAGTTCTGGTTGATCGAGCCCAACTAAACTACAATTAAACTACATGAAGCTGCCCACTGCGACCTGTGGTCTTGGTTGCTCCGGTCCATTCGGGTTCAAGCTTAGGTCTCACTATTTCCCCATAGTATGACCGACTTCGACAATGGATCTATCTCATTTTTTAGATCTCATTCCATCATGGTTCGGAGAAAATGATGGACGATGAATATTTTACACTATCATCGTAGTTGGCCCACATTAATTCATATCTTCTCTTGTTTTCTCTTCATTTATATTTTTTTGATATTATGAACATGTTGGATGTCAAATAAACATTACTATGCGCCCAAGGAAGGTATCAATGGTGGAAATCATTATTCCACACTGTTTCGTGTGGCATGGTTCACTTGAGTTTTGAATTTACTGAAAATTCGGGATCATTGGCTTGTTCATCCATTTTTCGAGATCATTTTAGAGAACTATCCAAAAAATTATTCATATCCAAAGATTAATTAAATGAACCACACCACAAATAAGGAGAACAAATTGGCTGCTTCCCCTAATACCATCCAATGGCTTGTGGTTGGTGCTCTGTGGGCCCTACCATGACATGTGTTTAATCCACGCCGTCCATTAATTTTTAAAAATCATCTTACGGCATGAGACAAAAAATAAGGCATATCCCAATATGAAATGGACCACATTAACAAGAAACGATGTTGAATAAGCGTCAACCATTTAAAACATTCCGGGAGCCATAAAAGTCTTAGATCGAGATGATTTTGTTTTTCCCCTTTATCTAGGCCTGTATGACCTAACCAACAGATTGGATGTCAAATAAAAAGTACACTGGGCCTTAGGAGGGTTTTAATGATGGATAGCCAATTATTATTGTTTTTATGTGGTGTGGTCCGCCTGATATTTATATACCAAGCAATGGCTGGTGGACAGTGCTATGGTCCCCACCATGATGTATGTGTTTCATCCACACTGTCCATCTATTTTTATAGATCATTTTATGATATGAGAGAAAAAATGAGGTATATCTAAATCTCAAGTGGACCACATTACAGGAAAATGTGTTGGATGACGTTGACCATTAAAAACGTTTTGGGGGCCATAAAAGTTTTAGATCAAGATGATATTTATTGTTTCCCTTCATCCGGGTCTTTATGACCTAATCAACATATTAGATTTCAAATAAACATTACAGTGGGCCTTAGGAGGATTTTAATAGTGGATATCCAACCATTATTGATTTCCTATGGTGTGGTCCACCTGAGATTTATATACCTATCAATTTTTGCATAAAGCCTAAAATTATGTCTAAAAATAGATGAACGGAATGGATGAAACACATACATCATGGTGGGGCCCATAAAGTACCCACCACCAGTAGCTAATCCGCCTCCCAAATTTGGGCGCGTGCTCAAAACAGAGCCGCGCCCAAAGTTTAGAGACTTCATACTCTCTCTCTCTCTCTCTCTCTCTCTCTCTCTCTCTTCTCTATCTCTCTGCGTTCCCTAATCAGAGCACCACCTAAATCCTTCTTTCCTTAATCCTCTCTCTCCCTCCATTTCCTCTCCATTTCCCTCCATAACCATCTTTTATCCTGCGCACCCCCGCAGCTCTCTTTCGTTCTTAGATCTTCTTCTTCATCTCATCTGCAATATCGTAGACGGATGGAAGCAAATACTGATCGTTGTGGAGAATCTCACCGAACCATGCGAAATGACTCTCTCAGCTCTCCTGACTCTTCTCCCTCACCACTCCTCCAATCTCCTCTCTCAAGTCGATCAGCCGCTCCAGGTGTGCCTTCCCCCCTCTCTCGATCTGTATCTTTCGTACCTCTGGAATGAGATTTTCTCTTCTTGCATCTCTTTTTCCTGCTCATTTTTGTTGTTGTTAGGGTTTCAATTTTTTTAATTTGAATTTGAGCTCCGACAGTTGGTTTCATTTCTGGGGATCCCCATTGACGGTGAGGCCCATCCGGTAAATGCTATGGAGTACACACTCATGAACCTGCATCCAATGGCCTGGATCCCGATGTATATGAATTAATTCTAGCAATAGCTTGTTGCTCTCATACGGGTGTGGCAATTAGTAGGGGTTTTTTTTTTTGAACTACCTGGTGTTTGCTGGGCCCAGCCTATTGCCATTCCCTAACAAATCACTGTCTGCATTCCTATAAAAAGTACTGATCAACAGGTGATGGTGATTCATATATGTAGTATGCCCGAGCATGGTTTAAAACAGAGTTAAAAAATATAGCTTGTCATTGGTTTTTTGTCAGCTGAAGGCCACTGGTTGAATGGATAGGATTGTCCAAGCTGTGTTTCTCGAACTGTTTGTCATCGGTTTTTTGCTAGCTGAAGGCCACTGGCTGAATGGCTAGGATTGTTCAAGCTGTGTTTCTCGAACTGTTGCCCATCCGTGGCTGGTCAATCTTGATATTCCAATGGGAACCTGCGCCTTGCGACTGGGTCTGATCATGTATGCTACAATAAACTAAATGCTACGAAATTTTGAGAATCTTGTGACAGTATTGTGAAAAATACAATGATATAAACACAAGAATTTCAAAATATTGGCAAATATTTTAAAATATCATGTTTTTGTGGCGATGATGTGAAAATATTAACTTGAAAAGTAAAAACCTTGGGTCATGTTTGGGTGCCACTTCATAATAATTATGCATTAGAGTGGGTGGTTATCAGGACTGTTTTTAATCCCAACTAAAGGGTATTAGTAAGTCACACTGATTAATAATGAAATATAGAGAAATTTAATTAACTAAATGCACAAAGAATACATTCTCTGATACAACTAAAATGAGATGAACTAATTTTTTAGGGGCACCTTAAGGAATTTCTTATATAGATATATAGTTTAAAATTAAATTTATTATATTATTAAATGTTTTAATAATATCGTTGGAAAAATAACAAAATTTGAAAATCCCCGGAGAAATTGCCCAGAACCACATTTGTCACTATGATATAGAAGTGGAGAGAGATAGGGATTTGACGACAACTGCATGTAGATACAACAAAAACCGTCGGTCAGTTTTCTGGGTAGAACCCATGGATTGACAACTTGGAACAGTTGGAAGTGGACCCCATCTCGGGTTCGACACGATGAGTCAAGAGTCACTAAGCTGTCGTCACCACCACCTTATGGTTCAAATCCTTTTTATTTTAAATGACCATGCTTATGGTTCAAATCTATATAGTTTAGATCATGGTCAAAGTAGTTCATACTTATGGAAGAAAATTGGTTTATTTTTTGTGCCTGGATCCACTGAAGCTTTGGATTTAACTCATTCTTTGGATATTGACCTAAAATGATCTCTCCAAATGGATGGAAGGTGTGGATACAAAACATACTGACATGGTGGGGCCCACAGAACATGGTGACTTCACTTGATGGCAGTCTCGCTACTCAACCTATCAGCAGCTAATCCGCGCCCCAAATATTAGCTTGATCCAAAACTTCTACCGCCTCCAAGAAGTTTTCAACGGTAAGCATTCAATCCCCACTATCTACTCGAGCATTCGATTTGCCTCATTTTTTTTGGCTCATACTTAAAACGATCTAAAAAAATAGTGATATGAAAAAAATGTATGAACGGTTTGTATATGATATCATCGTGGGGCTTACAAAATTTTTGCGAATTTCATTTTCTTTCTTGAAATTCCAAAACGCATTTTGAGAATTTCCAATCACAAATACAACCATTTGAGATTGTTTTAAAGAAAGAATGATAAGGATTGCAACCTTGTTAGGTGAATTTTTACATGTGGATGGTTGTTTTGCAATCCAAAGATGGTGTTTTCATGCATGACGAGGATTATTAATGTTTTTTTTTTTTTTTTGGTCTATGAGCTTTTCTTTTGTGCATTTTGGTTATGGTTTATGTTTTGGTGCGAATGCGCATCGAGTGCATATGAGAATTGCTATAATTTTTTGTTGATTGGGGTGATTTGAATCTTGGGCTGCGTTTGGATGTCCGGAAAAGTCTGTTTGCTTGGAATATGGAAGTTGCTAAGGGATTTGTTTCTAGCAGCAGCAAATTACTTGACAAACTGATTCTGTACATGGAAACAAATTCTGTTAATCATGTTTGCCAACTTGGAATTTGATTATGCAGAATACAAAAATTGAATTTGGGTGTTGGGAAAGGGAAGGTTTATGCAGTTGTTTTTGTAAATGGAATTCGAAAGTATGACTATTGGGAGGGAATTCATTCCCTTGGAATATGCAATGCACCCTCTCGGCAGGAATCGAAAACAAGGTCCAAGCTGGAATTTGATTCCAACTAGAAACTGTTTCAACCTTTTTTTCAACCATCTAAGCGCATGAATTAAGCCCTGGAAATGGATTCATTTTCCAGATATGTACTTTTCCAGGGGTGCCAAACAATCCCTCAGGTTGGACCTGAAAGGTTATGGATAATCACTTGGAATTGAAAATGAAAATTTGTGATTATGTGTAATGCAGTTGGCAAAATCCGTTCTGCCCCAAATGTCCGTCTATCCTACCGAAATATCTACATTTTTGAGAATTTTTAGCCTGTTTGGTATTTTCTAGACCACATTAATTTAGGAATGTTCACCAACAATGCATTACATGGGAACTTTGTGTGTGATGGGCGCACATTTTCCAACGTCATATAGGATACCTGGAAGATTTCCTAGTGCAACAATCAGGCAGATCCACTCATCAGACGGGCCACCGGCATATGTTGAATCGGATCATTAGCTGCGTGAATGGACCGGACTCACTTTTGCACCAGGTGACATTTTGGTCGGGCTCTCCTTTCTCAACACTTGGATGACGTACCAGGTCACGTGTTGACACATGAAGTTTGCATGCAATGCATTGTCCATAAACCTATCAACAAAATGCGAATTGAACAAAATATTAGCTTGGTGTAGAAAACAATGGAAATTGATTTTTCTTTTTATTATGGTTTTCATGATATTGCAATCTCAAGATGTAATAGTCCTTGAAACTATGCAACATGTTGTAGAACTAGAAAAATGGAATTTACTTGTCTACATTCAATTGCAAAGTTGTCAAATGCCAATTGGAAGTTAGAACACTATTTAACAATTGTGTGTCCAAACACTACCACTGTCATCTATTCCCGCATACTTGTGGCTAGACTTCTTTGCCTTGTCCTCTCTTTTTCTCAGAACCCCACTTGAAAATAAAGAGTTTTATGTGAAGATGATGATATGTATACAATAAACATGAGCTAATAAGCGTTTAAGTATTACAAACAAAACACTAAGCTCTAAATGTACTCCTGAATCATGGCACACTCCACACAACTATTTCAATCAAACAACAAATGCCGGATGCAATGTTCTCACTAAGAAAGTTGTCAACAATTCTGATTTTATCCACCATCCATGAGAAGTATGATAGATTGAAATACTTAACCTATAAACCTACTGCCTTTACGAAATCTTTCTTCCCCGATGATTTGTCTTCTGTTAAGCATCATGTCAGATTTATTTTGTGCATGTTGTTTTCACAAATCACCATCCATTTTAAGTGTCTTTGAGAGTAGATTAAGTTTCTTTGAGACCTCACCCAACATGACGAGTCCTTGACAATGAGGACCACCTAGATGCATGTATTGTATATCCATGTCGTCCATCCATTTTAACAGATACTTTGGTGCATGAATCCAAAAATCATGCCAGCCTCATAGAAAAAATTGATGTTAATGGAGTGGAAATATATTCTAATTTTGGATTAAAATGCCAGCCTCATAGAAAAAATGCATGCTCAAGGTTTTTATTCAAGCCAACATTTGTACAGGTATGGTCTTCATAGATCTGGTTGATTCATCGTGCAGGCCACAATTTGGATTGGGAATGAACTGAAGGGCTACTCCATTGAACTGAAGGCCACAAGGTTTTTATTCAACCTCCTATTACATATTACGCGTTGAGCTTGTTGGTCATATTTCCATTTAAATTGTACATTTACAGGAAAGTCGTTGGCTGGCTAGGATTAAATTGCATATTACGTGTTTTTATTTCTCTACCATTAAAAACTTCATAAGGCTTATCATAATGTTTAAATAAAATGAGCGAAAAAATGAGGCAAATCCAAATCGAAAGTGAGCCATACATCATGAAACGGTGGTTATTAAATGCTAGTAGGCCGTAAACGTTTTGAATTTTAAATCTTGGTAGAATTTTAAATTATAAAGACTTTGTTGGTGACAATAGGTAAAGAAAGATTCATATTGATTTGTTACATTTTTTTTCTTTACCCTTCTTAAGAATTACTGTGATACCTTTTTTTCTTCTTCTTCTAGAACTGCCTAATCCACAAAACAACTAGTTGTTTTCCAAGTCCAACATCCATATGAATTTTCTTTAGAATTTCCTTGACTAATTGGTTGTATGTTACTAGTATGTAGTAGATAATACTAGGTTCAATAGTAGAAAATAGTATTCAAAACATCATTTTAAGTGCCCCTTTCAATGCCTTACGGTGTGTTTGGTTGCACAGATTTTATTAAATATCATAAAATTCTAAACCTCATCAAAACTCCAAATGAGATTGAAAACAGATATCTATAAACGTGCATGACTTTTCCATTAAAACCCATCAATGCCTCACGGTGTGTGTGTTTTTTTTAATTGTCTTTTCTGCCAATAATACATACTTGTCTGGGTGCCAGGTTCAAATATGCCACATGTATGCCGCAAGCAATTGATGTTCGAGGAAGGCTAAAGTTACGATTGTTCAGAAAAAGTTGCCCTGCCGGAGAGGGGTATGAATATTTTGGACGGAGTTAAAAATGAAAAAGATCCTATGGGCCTTTTTCAACAAACCATTAGCCTTTTGTTTAATGGGCCTTAAGTCCTAAGTAAATATGTTAGAGAGCGAAAAAGAATGTAAAGGGACACATTTCTTGATCTGAGAATGACCAACGGACTCGGGTGGCAACATTGACTATGCTTAAAGAAATGTCATGTTTTATAGTGATGGCTATGCCATACATGCTTGTTTTGATAGTCTAATTTGTATTCCTTTCTTTCCTTGTTTTAGGTGATCAAAGTGATCTGCATGTTTGTCACGCCCCAGACTCGGTAAACAGAATCACAGGAACCCGATGGCCGGTTCTGGCCGTAACAGCCTCCATAGTACCCCATTCTCGACTCCGATGTCCACTGCTGCTGAATGGGGAGAGGGCACTCACGCCTCCGATGTCCGGCCTGTCCACAATCGAAGCATACGCCGGAAAAGGGATTGAAAGATGAAGCAGCTGGCGGTGCTGATGACGATGAAGAGGCTATTGACTGAGCTGCAGGCTGCCGATAACCTGATCTACCCCTCTGCCTCTGCTGACGATGCTGCCTAGAACTGCTGGCTGGTGCACTCCTCTTCCGGTCTCCACCGGAACTCTGCTCTCTCGATCTCTGGGTCATAGCCCAGTCCTCATAAACTAGTGCCCGATGCACAACCTGGTCAAATGTCTCCAAGCAATGCCCCACCACATGGCTGCGAAGGGCAGGATGCAAACCGGTCACAAAACGACGGGCCCTCATCTTCTCATCACTAGTGAGATGAGGAGAAAATCTAGACAAGGCCAAGAAACGAGCCTCATACTGAGATACAGTCATATCGCCTGCTAGGGTCTCAAACTCGATCGCCCGTGGATCCGAACATGCTCGGGAAGAACTTCGGTCGAAGCGGGTCACAAACTCCTCCCATGTCCAAACGAATCGAGCCCCGACCATCACGGACACGGATGACCACCAGGTGTCGGGCCTCACCACGAAGAAGGTAGGTGGCAAGGGATACTCTACGGCCCGCGGGACAGAATAGTGTCAAAAATCCTCGCAACCTCAGTGCGCCAAGCCTCAGCTGCAAAAGGGTCAGGATGACCACTAAACCTCAGAGGATCATGCTGGCGGAACACTCGGGCTATCGCACTAGCATGCAGTAAGTCAGACTGCCCGGAAACCTCAGTGGTAGCTGGCTGACGGATCTGCAATGCGGTGGCAACCAGCTGCATCAGCTGTCACGCCCCGAAATTCACGTACTGAGTGTGCACCCTCAGACATGAGTTACGGACCACGACTCGTACACTTAGTGTACTTAAACCAGTGGGTCACATTATTTACTAGAGGTACAATCAAATCTGAATTCTATGTTCCCATTAACCTCTATCAATACATTCATCTCAACTTGATCTAGTCTCAAACATTTATCACCACACATCAAAAGAAAATAAAAATAAAAATAACAAAATAAAATAAATTGAGACTTTTATTAGAGTCATATGAATTATCAAGTTATTAAAAAAAACAAAATTTAAATTAAAGTCATTCTAAAACAGAAATAAAATAATAATAGGAAACAAATGTCCCATTTAATTATTCTACTGGTCCAACGACGTAAGCTCATCTTCAGTTAAATACGGCCACTGATCCTGTGGATCATCCACTGGTTTGGCTTCATATTCTGGCTCTTGAGTCATTCTATCTGCTTCAATTCCATCATGCGGTTTTCCATCAATAAACCGTCACCGGTGAACCCAAGATGAGTGAACCCATCATGGTTCGTGCACAGTACAATTAAAATAATACATACAAGTAAAGCATAAAAATCTGAAATACAATGCAAATAATTAAAGGGTATGCTATGAATGATAGTGATGATGCATCAAGTGGGTATAAATAGAAACCGTCCACTTGCTTGAGTTGGATATCGACAACCCGCATCTGCACTTGGCAGGTTTCTACCATTGGTAGGCATGGGCAAGGCCCGCATCCCCCCCATTGGGCAGGCTTCCACATATAGTGGGCTTCTAGTAGGTACAATGGGCTGTCCCCTAGGTAATTGCACAAGAGTATGAATGTTTGATGCAGCAGTAATTATATCAGCAATCAAATACACCTCTCCTTATGAGAGGCTTTCACATGTTCATAATCCAAGAATATGTCAGCACTAATCAGTTTATAAACAATTTAATCAAGTCATTCATAACAACAAATTATTTTAATCATATGGAGAGGAAACATGTTGGGGTTACTCACCTGATAATTTAAAGAAGAATCCGATGGAGTGGATCAGAAATTACCTATAAATAATCCATATGCAGTACACCATAATATTAAAATATATATATTAAACTCATGAAATATTTGATTTGTTTTGATTACTAATTACGGTCTTACATGGGAGTGATACTCAAGTAACATACGTAATAGATAGGGTTCATCGTATCTATCTCGGCCCAAAAGACACACTAGATATCTTATAAGATAAACCACCACATGGATGGCTTGGATCTTCTAATAGCATGCCATAATGATACCTAATTTAGTTTATGTATATTTTGTCATAAACATGCATGCAACTTATATAAGTTTTACCGTGCATCAGAAGGTGGGGTTACATCATATTATATATATGTAAAACACATTTATTTTTATGTGGGTCCTATTACAGGGATCTGGATTGACTATATGGTTAACATTGCTATATTGACCATTGAAAAAAATTTCCAATTTAATCTCAAATATGTGGGACCTATAATAACGTAAACAATTATTGTACAACTACTACTATTTTCTTTCTGTATGGGTCACACACATTTTAGATATGTCCTAAATTTACACTCTTAACCCATAATAACCTTCAAAATCAAATGGATGGATTGGATACAATGTATACATCACTGTGAGTCGACAATCTGATGACCCAAGATGGTTTTAATGTAAAAAGCCGCACTTGGTTTCAACGCTGACAATCAAACTTTATTTTTTTGTACTTATTTATTTATTTAATTTTTTTAATAGATCTCATGAAAATCTAAACCATGAATGGGATAGATAATCTCCTTATAAAGGACGAGCCTAAAAATCTACTCGAAATAACACTTTTGTGGCCCACGAGAATATTTAAAGGTGTCCATTTAATTTTCACTGTTTAAGGCGATGTGATCCACATGAGTTTTCTTTCGAATAAAATTTTCAACCCCAAGACTTTTAATTAATGACAAGACTATTAAACGGTACGGATTTGATACATACATCAAGAAAGCCTCGCATATAAGGCCCATAAATCCGGACTAATTCCAGTAACGTAAATAGCCCAACTTCACTTTTGCACGCTGAAGTGTTTTTACACCCACTATATATTGTTACACTTTTGTCATGATGACCCGTACATAAGATCTATTCCATTCACCACTTTACTAACATAGTTGTAGGACATTGGTAGAAAAAAATGAGGTAGTTCGTTATTCTGATGGATCATATTACCATGAATTAACACTGACCGTTCTTCCACCATTAAAACATATACATTTTTATTTCATACTCTCCTAACTTTTTATGTAAGATCCAAATTGTTTATTGATCCACCCAATTATTTTTTAATGGTCAAAATACTTGGTATCGTCATCGGAACTCCCAGCGGCCCCGATGGATATTCCAACGGTGAGTGCCTAATGAATTCTATTTTACATATTATGGCCTACCAAAATGTTAATTAAGCCTAATTTTTGGAGGTTTTAAATATTTTGGTCCTTAGAACCTAATGGACGAAATTGATCAGGTCGTATATGCAAAATAACTCCAATACGTAATTCAAGTAAAATAGACAAAGAGAACTTACGTGTTTCCTTTGATTTCTTGTTACATGCGTAAGGCGTTCCATGGTGCATCGTGCATATGCACACATATGATATATGCGCACATGCATTGCACCCATGATAGATCCATACCGTCCATCACGTAGACCCAAAACATAATAACATAAAGAAATAAAATCTAAATTAAAATACAGTAAGTACTAACCTCTACAAGCCGTCCATCCACTAATTTCTCTCTCTCTCTCTCTCTGTTTTTTTTTTTTTTTTGGTTTTTATTTTTAATCGACGAGAAGTGTCCCTCCTTATAAAGAAAACAGAGTCTCTTAGATAAGATAACGATGAGAGAGGTTGTAACTATTTTAATCTCTTTAAAAAAAATAAAATTTCAAAATTTTAAAATTTAAGAAACTGTAAAATTTTGGAGTTGTTACATCAGCTGCTGGAAATGCTTAGCTCCTATAGGTACTGTCGGAAAAGCAGGGGTGGCACTCGCCTCAGGCGGAGGCACGGGTACGGCCGTCGGAGCAGGAGCCTCCAAAACCGGAACAGCAGACTGAGGAGGGGGAATAGGTGGGGGAACCGGAGCAACTGGAGCCTGCAGAATCCGGAGACAGACAGTGGAGAGAGAGGGGATAGGTGGGGGGACTGGAGCAACTGGAGGTACGGGTGATACGGGCTCAATTGGGGGAGAAGGACGGATAGGGACCTCAAGAATCGGGTCCCCAACAACGGGAGCAGGATGTGCTCGAGTAGGATGGGTACCTCGGGCGCCTCATCCACGGGCACCACGACCACGGGCGCCACGACCACGGGTGCCATGACCACGAGCGCCACGTCCACGCATCATCGTCTACAAAATAATGACGTCACAAGGAATCATAACAATTATAATCTCAATACGGAGCGAAGAGAAGAATCTCGGGATACTACTTGTCCTATGTTCTTGGCAGACATGCGATGTTATCTTGAGTTATTCCAGAATTACTTGATATGCTCTGATACCAACTCCTATCACGCCCCAGACTCGGTAACCGGAATCACAGGAACCCGATGGCCAGTTCTGGCCGTAACAGCCTCCATAGTACCTCATTCTCGGCTCCTGAGGCAGGTTCCGATCCTGAGATCCTACAAGGAGGATTTTTCATAACAATATAATCATTACCAATACGAGCATACCCCAAGATCACAGCAAGTACATCTGAGAATAACAAAGGCATACATCGCAAAATCCATTATAAATTTAAACTTTTATAATCATCCATAAGATCCAAAAGAACGTACATGAGATAAAAGGAAAAGAGAGAAAGGTCAGTAACACTGGAGTCCTCAAATGCTCAGCTCTACTCCATGCTCTACTGCTATGTCGCCTGCCTAGGGTGTCCTGCACGCATCAATCGTGCATAAGCTTATAGAAGCTTAGAGGGTGGTGTAGGTGTGTGATAATGGTGCACAGAAGAGTAGTAAGAGATACAAGGAGAGAAGCATGATCAATGAGAATATCACTAGCCTTACCCAGGCTTATCATGAATAAGATGCAGTGAGTACTGGGTGCCATGCCAAGGCAATGCATGAAGGGGCTTGTACAACCAATGCTAATGCAATACAAGTAATGTCAGTGCTCATATCCGAAATGCAAGTCATGTACATTTCCAATCATAAGGAAATCACCGGGGTCCATTACACTACTAAATGACTACCGCTTTACATACCCTGGACAGTCAAACGAGCATAAGAGATCTCACTACCCGCCCATGGACAGCCAATCACCAATAAGGCCTGAAGGTAGTGGACCCATTTACGAGCTGGTCAGACTTAGCCTAGCAATGCCTCCTCACATCAGGCAGGTAAGGCCACACCCCTATCCAACCGACTACATGATAGTGGGAGTCGCAACCTAATGATATAAGGCCCTCATGTGCTCATATATTTCACCCGGTCACGGCGTTGGAGCAGATCCTTGGTACCATGGAAGTTTTAGAAATTTCACCCATGGGCATCCTATGCACCCGGTATGCTCAACTAATATTTCCGGTGTCCACACATGCAGCCATCCACGAATACCCTTGTGGAGGCAAGGCCCTGACGAAGTATGGGCGGATATCCATAAGCTCTGCAATGTCAGATGCATGAATCACACAATCACCCATGCATCAATCCCAAGCATCCATCTCTCGAGGAGATACCGACATGTCCTGCACAATGACACAACCATGGCCAATCATACCTCAACCAAGCATGCATATGATGCGTATGGGAGTGGGCCATGAAGATGAATAGGGGTGCCAATGAGGTGAAGATGAACTCTCTACCTAACCATGAAGGGTTTAGGTACTTAACCAATTCCTCATAAGGAATACAACCTCTAGTGGGGGCCCATATACCTGGGATAGCCCACGAGACTAAGGAGAACAATGATATGGGCCTAAATAGATGAAACGACCCTAGCAAGGATCTATGGTGGGCCTTTAACCATCCATAGAAGCCTATGGGCCTACCTTAGGGCTACCAATGTGGACATCCAACCACAATTGGTCCCCAAGAGGTAGCCCATCTTTAATTGATTACGGATCAAGGCCCAAGGCCCACATAACATTAGAAATAAGAAATGGGAAGCCATTACATACCACATACATTCATGTTGGGCTTCAGAAAGGTGGCCCAAGGCCTAACCAAAACATGGGTCCAAGGAAAACACACATAGCCCAACCCATATATACCACTATGGGCCCATAGGGGAAAGGTTAGGGCCCAACATAAAGGCTACTATTCCCATATATTGTGGTGGCCTAGTGGGCAGCACATTGCTCAAATCACATGCGCAAATGTCATGCTTTTAGTCAAGTAAGTTGGGCCTACAACCCGGCCCAAGTATAAAGTTAATTTGGCGGGCAACCAAGGGCCCATATACTTATATAGTCCGGCCCACTAATCCAACGCAATAGTATGGTAAAAATGGCCCAAGAGTTCAATGGGCCTTTCTAGAAAGTTCCAGCCCAATTGGGCTTAAATAGTTCAATAACTAGCCACATTCATGGACCCAATTAAATTCAACTGCGGTGGGCCTCAAAAGTGCATTTATTAAGCCCAACATTTAAGGAACTAAAGGTATAAATTATTACCTCTAAGATTCTTCACAATGTGTTGGGCCCCACTCCTCAAAATTTCAGCCCAAAGGCCAAACATAATTATAACATGTTGCTGTCCTAAATTTGGGCACTCCATTGGAGTGGGCCCAGGGCCTCTAAAACTCTGGAAATTGAAAGCCAAGGTCCCTCATCAAGCATACAATAAGGAAAAACCCAAAAAGGTGTCCCACCATCAGAGGAAACATTTTTGAATTATAATTTTTATCAAGGCATATTGCAGGACTGTACAACAGAAATTTCTGGCAAGCCAACCATCTTTGCCCATTCTTTTGGATGCTCAAATGAGGTCAGTTGGGGCTGAAATTTTACAGAGTGAGACTTCCATAGGTGGGACACACCCCCACAAAAGTTTAGAATTTTTTGATATTCCTAAGTATTTTAATTAATTTGAACAAAACAGTCTGTCCAGAAAATCAGACAGACCTAGACGTCCCAATGTGATGGGTCAGTTAGGCCCTTGCCACAGTGTGCACAGGGGCCATTGGCTCTGAAACTTAGTAGGTAGGTCCCAAAATAGGTATACAACAACTCCACAAATTTTCATAATTTTTATACATTTAAAAATATTTTAATTTATTTAAAGAAATCAATCCATCCTGAAAATCGGACTGATCTAGACACCATATTGTAATGGGCTGGTCCATCCACTACCATGGTTTGTATAGGTGTCCATTAGCCCCAAAATTTTGTATGTTGGTCCTACCATGAGTGGACCACCTCCCTGTAAATTTTCATAATTTTTAGACGCCCAAAAGTATTTTAATAAATTTTAGAATTCCAACCTGTCCAGAGTGGAATGTTGCTGGAACAGTGCAGAAAATTCAGACTGTCCACCTCACTTGGACCACACCTTTGAGACCCCAATGAAGGTCAGATGGGGCTGAAATTTGGTATGGTTGTAGGTGGGTCATAAGGCTACAAGAATCAAATATTACTTTATTTTAGTATTTCCACCAAAGACCCATAAATCAGGCCCTAAGGTGGCCCAAAAATCTGTCCAGGTATATTTGGATAGCAACATGTAATAGAAATGAGTAGAATATAAACATGGTTTTCTATGGGATATAACCCCAGGAATTTGTGTGGTGGACTACCCCAGTGGGCCCCACAAATGTCCAGACCTTCTCCATCATCAAATACCCCTTGCATGTATCCCATTTAGGTGGATTTTGGGGCCACATGTCTAAGGATGGACCGCTATAGGCGTCCAAGCTCCATGGTTGGTCTGGATTTTTATTGGCCTACAAGGTGGGCCATACATGCAAGATCAGAATTCAATCATAAAGAAAAATAAAATAAAATAAAATAAAATAAAGAATCGGTCACAAGAGGAGGGGCTCCGCCACATTGAGGCCCTCCCCTTCATCAATCACACCATACATTTCTTCTATTCATATGTTACAATAAAGATCCACCACATGCATGTTCTAGATTCCAGATCAATGGTTGGGGTGACATCCCAACCATGATTCTAGGGTCTAGATGACTTATCATGCTATGGAATCCAAGTAATCCTCCATGATGAGGGCCTATAGAGGGGAAACCCCATGCATGGACATGTATGCATTAAATAGGCTATTTGACCACAACTAAGGGGTGATGTAAGATCTCCACCATGGATTGGTGGGTCCTACACATCCCACAAAAGAGATCTAAGGATATGAAATAGAAATCCTAAGTCCTAGGACTACACCCACCTTAGATTGCTCCAAACTTGGACCTCCTAGCTCCTAGTGCACCAAGGGATCCATATCAATGGGTGAGATTAGATTTAGATGATTAGATTTAGATGATTAAAGGGGAAACGGGGCTGGAGAAGAGAGGGAGATTGAAGGGAAGTTGCTGGAGAAGAAGAGAAGAGAGAGAGAAATGAGAGGGAAAGAGAGGGAAAAGCTTTGTAAGGGAAGTAATCATAACATATGGTGACAATAATAATGTTGCTAGGGTAGGTTAGGTGTGGGTAGTGTTTATTCCATGTAATAGCATAGTATGTGTCTGTGGTGTGCATGGGAAATTGTGTCATGGAGGTGGTCTACATGCATTTGTACAAAAAGTGGGCCACATGATGAAATGCTCAAAACTTGTGATCCATAGGTCAGATTAACGCACAAGACGCGTCGTTGGAACTGCAATGACGATACAAACGAGATGGCATAGGTCTTGGGTTGATCCGAGTCGGGTCTACGTGACTGAACTCAAGGTGACTGTAAACACAATTTGAGGGTTGCGGGTCGCCGGAATTCGACCGGTAGGACTGCGAGACCATGATGAACAAGAAGCATACTCACACACACACATGCACACATGAGAACTAGGGTTGGGTTTCACAATCCTCCCCACCAATAAAGAAATTTCATCCTCGAAATTGACCAATCCAGGACAAAAGAAAAAAAACAAGACACCACCATCATATAACAATTATCATACAAGGAAGGCAATACAAACAATCATATATCTATCAGTCATCAAACAAATGGGGATAACGCTCTCTAATCTCGGCCTCGCGTTCCCAAGACGCCTCGGCCTCCGAATGATGACCCCACTGCACCTTCACCAAGGGAATGATCTTGGTCCTGAGGACCTGCTCCTTCCGATCAAGAATACGAATTGGCTGGTCAATGTAGGAAGCATCCTCACGGACCTCAAGTGGCTGCCAATCAATCACAGGAATAGTGTCCGACACATTTCCGCAACATAGAAACATGAAATACATCGTGGATCGCAGACAACTTAAGAGGTAAGGCAAGCCTATAGGCCACAGCGCCTATGCGCTCAGTAATCTCAAAAGGTCCAATAAATCTTGGGGCGAGCTTGCCATTCATACCAAAGCGTACCACACCCTTCATAGGCGAGACCTTGAGATATACCATGTCCCCAACTACAAACTCGAGGGGCCGACGCCGACAATCAGTAAAACTCTTCTATCGGCTCTGAGTTGTGCGCATCCTTTGCCTGATAATATCAATAGCCTCTGACGTCTGCAGCACAAGCTCAGGACCTAATAGATGATGCTCTCCAACCTCGGTCCAACAACTAGGAGATCTGTATGGTCTACCATAAAGTACCTCAAAAGGAGTCATGCCGATAGTTGCCTGATAACTATTATTGCATGCGAACTCTATGAGGCGCATATGCTCATCCTAACTACCTGCAAAGTCGATCACATAAGCTCTGAGCATATCCTCAAGGATCTGGTTGACCCTTTCGGTTTGCCCATCCGTCTGCAGATGATAAGCGGTGCTGAGACACAAAGTGACTCCCAACGCCTGTTGGAAACTCCTCCAAAACTGAGACGTAAATTTAGAGTCTCAGTCTGAAACGATCGAAACTGGGACACCGTGCAGTCTCACTATCTCTTCAATGAATATCTTTGCCAACCGGTCCATAGACCAGGAAGCACGCACTGGAATGAAATGAGCCGACTTTGTTAAACGATCGACGATAACCTAGATGGTATCGTGACCGCGCTGAGTCCTCGGCAACCCTGCAATGAAGTCCATCGATACGTGCTCCCACTTCCACTCTGGAACGCTCAATGGCTGCAAGGGACCAGGGGGTCTCTGATGATCGGCCTTGACACATTGGCATGTGTCACACTCGGCCACAAAACTTGTAATCTGACGCTTCATCCCCTGCCAGAAGTACTGCCTCCTCATATCACGATACATCTTCGTGAAGCCCGGGTGGATAGTAAGTCTCGATCGGTGTGCCTCGGTCATCAGATCACGACGCAACTCTAGCACATTTGGGATAGACAATCGGCCTCTGAAGCGTAATCCACCATCGGAACCAATCTGCTAATCTGACTGCTCCACGGATGCAGCCTCTGCTCGGTACTCCTGAAGTGACTCGTCCGTCTGCTGAGCTTCGATCACCCTAGCCACCAAAGAGGGTCAAATCGATAAGCTCGAAAGCTGAACAATGGAAGACTGCAGACCGAACTCAAAGTCAAACTCTGAAACATCCTCGAGCATCTGTCACTACCGAACCATCATATGTGCCACGAAGCCTCGTGACTGACGGCTGAGCGCATCCGCCACCACATTTGCCTTACTCGGGTGATACTGAAGGTCAAAATCATAATCTTTCAGCAACTCCATCCATCGCCTCTGTCGCAGGTTCAACTCGATCGTGTGAAAATAGATACTTCAAGATCTTATGATCTGAGAAGAGCTCGAACCTGACCCCATATAGATAATGCCTCCACACCTTCAGTGCGAAGACAACTGCTGCAAGCTCCAAATCATGAGTGGGGTAGTTCACCTCATGGACCTTGAGCTGGCGTGAGGCATACGCCACTGGCTTCCCGTCTTTGCATCGATGCGACACCCAAAGCCAACTCTAGAGGCATCGGTGAAAACAACAAAACCCTTCACTCCCATCAGGAAGAGTGAAAACAGGAGCGGACGTGAGGCGGTCCTTCAACTCCGCAAATGCCTTCTCACAAGCGTCACTCAAGACGAACTCGATGCCCTTCCGCGTCAACCGGGTCAGCGGTGCTGCAATACGGGAGAAACCCTCGATAAACCGTCGATAATATCACGTTAGACCAAGGAAGCTGCGAATCTCGGACGCGTTCGTGGGCTGGCCCCACTGCCGCACTGCATAAACCTTCGAGGGGTCTACAGTGACACCCTCCATCATCACTACGTGAGCGAGGAACTTCATCTCCTCCTGCCAAAACTCACACTTCTCCAGCTTCGCATATAGCTGGTGGGCACGGAGGGTCTCAAGCATAATCCACAGGTGCTCAGCATGGTCCTCTCGGGTCCTCGAATATACAAGAATATCATCAATGAATACCACCACGAACTGATCGAGAAACGGCCGAAAAATCTCGTTCATCAGCTGCATGAATACGGCGGGCGTGTTAGTCAGTCCGAACGACATGACTAGAAACTCAAAGTGACCATAGCGTGTTTGGAAAGCCGTCTTTGGAATGTCCTCCTCTCGGACCCGAATCTAATGGTAACCAGAATGCAAGTCTATCTTGGAAAAATACTGCGCACCCTGCAACTGATCGAACAGATCATTAATACGGGGGAGCGGGTATCGGTTCTTGATGGTGACTCTGTTGAGCTCACGATAGTCCACACAGAGTGGCAACGAACCATCCTTCTTCTTCACAAACAATACCGGGGCTCCCCAAGGCGAACTGCTGGGATGAATAAAACCTAATTCCCGGAGCTCATCCAACTGCTCCTGCAGTTCCCTCAATGCTAACGGTGTCATCCGGTAGGGGACCTTCGAGATAGGTGAGGTACCGGGCACCAAATCAATCTAAAACTCCACCTGTCGATGCGGCGGTAAACCCGGTATCTCCTGAAACACATCCGGGTAGTCACAAACAACTGGCAGCTGCTCAATACTCTCTGTCATAGAATCCTCAACGACCGAAGCCAATAAACTAGATAACAGCTCTCCTCTGGGCTTGGCGACGAACTGGAACACTGGCAAGCCAGGGATATGAAACGTGACTGTCCTCGCGGCACAGTCCAAGATGACATGAAATTCTGCAAGCCAGTCCATACCCAGAATCACATCAAATCCTACCATCGGCATCATGAATAGATCGGCAGGGAGGAACATCTCGCTGAGGTGGTATACCTGGCTGCCTCTGCTGTGGAGGAGGAGCCCTAGGAGCGGCCAGTGGAAGCTGTGCTCTCTGCTGCTACTGAGGAGGACGAGGAGGGGCCAACTGCGGTGGCTGCTGCTATTGAATGGAGAGAGAGCACTCACGCCTCCGATGTCCGGCCTGTCCACAACCGAAGCATACGCCGGAAAAGGGGTCGGAAGATGAAGTAGCTGGCAGTGCTGATGACGATGAAGAGGCTATTGACTGAGCTGCAGGCTGCCGATACCCTGATCTGCCCCTCCACCTCTGCTGACGATGCTGCCTAGAACTGCTGGTTGGTGCACTCCTCTTCCGGTCTCCACCGGAACTCTGCTCTCTCGATCTCTGGGTCATAGCCCAGTCCTCCTCATAAACTAGTGCCCGATGCACAACCTGGTCAAATGTCTCCAAGCAATGCCCCACCACACGGCTGCGAAGGGCAGGACGCAAACTGGTCACAAAACGACGGGCCCTCATCTTCTCATCACTGGTGAGATGAGGAGCAAATCTAGACAAGCCCAAGAAACCAGCCTCATACTGAGATACAGTCATATCGCCCTACATTAGGGTCTCAAACTCGATCACCCGCTGGATCTGAACATGCTCAGGGAAGAACTTCTGGTCGAAGCGGGTCACAAACTCCTCCCATGTCCAAAGGAACTGAGCCCGGACCATCCTGGACACGGATGACCACCAGTGTCGGGCCTCACCCTGAAGAAGGTAGGTGGCAAGGGATACTCTCTGGCCCGCATGACACTGAATAGTGTCAAAAATCCTCGCAACCTCAGTGCACCAAGCCTCAGCTGCAGAAGGGTCAGGATCACCAGTAAACTTCGGAGGATCATGCTGGCGAAACTCTAGGGCTATCGCACTAGCATGCGGTAAGTCAGACTGCCCGGAAACCTCAGTGGTAGCTGGCTGACGGGTCTACAATGCGATGGCAACCAGCTGCATCAACTGCTGGAAATGCTCAGCTCCTATAGGTAATGTCGGAAAAGTAGGGGTGGCACTCGCCTCAGGCAGAGGCACGGGTACGGCCGTCGGAGCAGGAGCCTCCAAAACCGGAATAGCAGACTGAGGAGGGGGAATAGGTGGGGGAACCGGAGCAACTGGAGCCTCTGTAACCGGAACAGCAGGCTGAGGAGAGGGGATAGGTGGGGGGACTGGAGCAACTGGAGGTACGGGTGCTACGGGCTCAACTGGGGGAGCAGGCCGGATAGGGACCTCAGGAATCGGGTCCCCAACAACGGGAGCAGGATGTGCTCGAGTAGGATGGGTACTTTGGGCGCCTCGTCCACGGGCACCACGACCATGGGCGCCACGACCACGGGTGCCACGACCACGAGCGCCACGTCCACGCATCATCGTCTACAAAATAATGACGTCGCAAGGAATCAAGACAATTATAGGCTCAATACGGAGTGAAGAGAAGAATCTCGGGACACTACTTGTCCTATGTTCTTGGTAGACATGTGATGTTATCCTGAGTTATTCCAGAATTACTTGCTATGCTCTGATACCAATTCCTGTCACGCCCAGCAACGGATAAGGTCCGTCACTAATATGAGTAAGCGACGAACCTCAAATTCGTCGTTGATTTACATTGTTCAGAAATCAGCGACGGATTTGGTCCGTCGCTAAAATATCTGTAAATTAAAAAAAAATACCGATAATTTATTATTATTATTTTTTTAATCTTGCACCTGATAGTCATTTAAAAAATAATTCACACTATTGTTTCATAAGAATCCTATTCACAAAATTGGTAGTAACTCAATTCAATAAAAAAAGAGGAAATGACCCAAGTGGCCCACTCCAACTAGTAGTTTTCATTTTTTTTTTTAAGTTCTAAATCCTTTAAAAAAAATTGTAATTTGCAGATGAACTACATTTTATTCGTGAAATAGAAGAGAGGAAAGAAGAGACATACCTTCTCTAAAATTTGTAATTAGTCTCTGCATTTTTCTGTTTGGTTTGTTGTGGATTTCAGTTGTTCTAGATTCGACATAGCTTCAATGGCGGAACACCGAAATGGCAATGCAAAACCTTCTGACAAAAATGCTGTTGGGGCACCCAGTGCTTACACGATCAATCTTGATAACTTTCAGAAGCAGCTGAAAGTGTTCTACTCTCACTGGAAGGAACACAAAACTGAGTTATGGGGTGCTTCTGATGTGCTTGTAATTGCTAGTTCCCTAGCGTCTGATGATCTACATGAAATACGATCTAGCTTTAGTAAAGCATCATCATGCCAATGCGTGACCTTTTTAAGCCTGAATTCTCACCATTTTGTAGCCTTTCTCCAACACTGTTCAAAATTTGTCATTACATCATAAGCAGTGGGGCCTTCTATCTTGCAATGTAAATCATGCCATGGTACATCTAGGACACCGGGCATGAGCCTGTCTGACATGTGCAAAACAGAACTATCAAAACTAATCTCCCACCTATAACCCAAATATAGAAAACAATCTGACGATATTCATTAAATCATGAAAGCTCATCATGAATATCTGATGGCGCTTCAAAAATCATGGCCAGAGATGCGTATAACCTCACAGGCTAAATGTTACTATGATGAAATCACATGGTAGCGATGATTGCAACAATGGCTGGAGATGTAACATTAGCACTTCCTGGAAATGTAGGATTATGAAAGTCACCTGCAAAGATGGTGCCAAGATCTTGAAAAAGCCTGTGTTCAGGAGTGTCATATCGACTGTCATAGAGATCCAGACCATCGATGAAAGCAGTTATCTTCCTGTTATTTCCAGATGCTTGTGTGTCGAGAAGCACACACTTCTGATGGTGCGTAAATAAGGTTCCTACAACGTGGATAAAGAGGATACATTCAAATCAGTAATAGTGATCGTAAAAATTTTACATGCTTCCCTTTTACTCTAAAATCAGAATGCAAAAAGAATAGAAGTTCAACAGTTGCATGTTTAATAGGAAGACGAAGATACCAACACTTATAATAGTCAGAATGCAAATAGATGGCGCTTGTGCGAAGCATAAAAAGAAAAAATCTCTAATGCTTTTATAGTTTTGGAATTCTTGATGTAACAACAATACAAGTTTCACATAGTTCTGTGAGAAAAAAAAACCATCGTGTCAGATTGATGGATGGCATAGTTTGAATCAGTAACTCCGGTTTTTCATTCATTATAATTATCGTGATCAATGTTGTCCTCTGCACTTATAGCACTACCATTTAAGTCACTTGAACTTTCCGGTAGCAAAAAACCACAATCGTTTTGGGGGAATGGATTATAATTCATGTCTTTCTCCTTCTGACTATCTACGGGCATCACTTGCTTCCTTAAATACCGAAGCTCGACTATCATCAGAACAAGTGCTCGCATTAATCTAAACTAGGGGTATGGCATGTGCTACTTATGTGGAGCAAGGAGGGGAGGGAGAAAAGAGGGAGATTCATAGGGGAGAGAAAAAAGGAGAGAGGCAAAGGAGAGATGGGGCTGCAAGCATGTGTGTGCTATACAAAGAGAGAGAAGGGAATGGTGGGAGACCCATCCTCACTATTTCCCTTGTTGTGGCCCCACTCAAATCCCCGATTCACCTAATTTTCAGGCTGATGTCCTAACATGCAACAAAGCGACAAGTGTACAAAGTGGATATCACAACAATCAAGGTGCACCCAACAGAGCCTTTGTCTCACGATGCTTGCTGGATGAGAGTGAATCCAACACGTGTGCAAGATCAGATCTGCTCATCAGGTGATCCCCACCGTCTACATGCATGTCTCGAAAATCAGCAGTCTCATCATCAGATGGGCCGCATGTGTACATTGAATTTGGATGGTTAAAATGTCAAATTCTCTTAAACTTTCATTAGTTTGACAGACGTTCATTAGTTTGGCAGACGTAAAGCCCAACTGATAATCACATCAGCCTGATTCTAAGATGTGGGACCTACCAAGTGAGGATCACTTGATAAGTGGTCTCAGCCTCACACATATGTTAAGATTTTACACGTGTGAGAAGTGCACTCTAAAGGATTTAGATTCACCTGTTTATTAATTATTATCTCCACGTAAGCAGCTAAGTTTCAGAATTTTAATCGCGGTATTTAATGTGTAGATGTATCGCAGCATGAAGCAGGACAAAGTGGTACAAGGTGTACTATTTCATCCTAATGCATGCACATCCACCATTATTGATGTGAGGAGACGATTGGCTGCACGTGTGTGAGATCCGGGCCATTCATCAGATGGGTCTCACAAAGAAAACACTGTGGACCAGAAATCTAGTCAGTCCACTCATCAGATGAGGGACACGTGTATGAGAAAAATTGAGGGTAAGATAAGAAGAAAAGACCAATGCTCTATTTCCAACAGATACACTTTGGCCCACCTAATGAGTAGACTGACCTGTTTTCTGTGCCCGCACATGTACATGGTGCGAATTTCCTAATGAATGGACTGGATGTCGCAAATGAATGTCACATGGGCAGATCTACCGTTGATTTCCTCCTTAACATTTCTTTGCACGAATCACTTCAGCATATCTCATTTTGCACACTCAATTCAACTGGCCCTTACCAGCCATGGATTGGATGGTTATGATTGCTAATAAAATAAGCAATCCATGATGGACCTTGGTAAATAGATGGATCAAATTGTTGATCAATCTTCACCGTCCATATAAATACACTGATCAAATGGTTAGTACTTGGCAAATTGATGAGATATCTACATGATAGCCAATGAAATGTGGATTGGAACTAATGAAGGATCTGGATCAATGTATTGGACTGCACAAGTGTTCCAATCCAACTAAAAGCACCCTAACTTGCATTGCAGCTCTCATATAATATCTTAGATGGTGACATACATATATGTATTTTATTACAGAAGGAATTGTTTCAAAGAGGAATAATGAAATGAACGGCTCATCTTCAGATTACTTCTCATATTCCCTCCCAAACCATCAGCAACAATTTCATGAAGAAAGGAGATTTTTAAAAGACAACAGCTGCAACTTCTTTCAAGCCATCAGATTCAAACGCACTCAGGTTCCATCACAAGGGTAAGGATCTGAGCATTTTATCATGAGTTCATGTCCCATACAAAGCTTAGATTTATCTACCACGTGTCTAAGTGTATTGAAGTGTGTATAAGTGCATTTAACTGCACCCAAGTGAAGCCTAAGTGCATTTAACACTACACCAAAATCATGGTTCAGGAACGGCAAGAGTTTTGGTTCGGGAACGGCTTCATACCGTACTCATTTTTTATCCCATTTTTTTATTCTTTCTCATTCTTACCTATTTTTGTTCCTTCCTCTCTCTCTTCCTGTAAATGCGAAATCAAATGTATTTTTCCCTCTTCGGAGAGAGATAGAGAGACTGAGTGAGAGATTCGTTAATGGCAATAGATCTTAAGCAAGATCTAACCTTTTAGAAGGAAAACCCTAATTTTCGATCTATCTTTTCATTTTCAGAGGCGAGAGAGCGACTTCCATGGTGAGATCTACCTCCTCTTTTCTAGGGTTTTGAGATGTTGCTCCTTTTCGTTTCTTCTCAGTAGCTCCATCTCTTCTTTTCCTACCAAATTTCTATCTCCGGAGCTGTTTTCCATGCCGGATCGATGGATCGCCTCTTTTTCTTAGGGTTTGGGAGAAGCTTCTTGGTCTAAGTGGAGGAAAAAGGTTTTTTTTTTTCCTGGAAATTGGTTGTTACTCATATTGTTAATTTATCTGAATGTTTCGATTTTTTCTACCATTTTCTGATTTTGATGGAAACTCTAGTTGTCTCAAATGGATGGATCTCGATCCGTCATGTCATCTCGAAGAACGGGGTTTTCACTTAATTTTGAAATACTTTTAGGGTTTTCTTTTTAAATTGAAAAAATCTGTTTTGTCTCATGAAGTTTTCTGATTTTAATGGAAAATGCAGTTTTAGTAGCAGATAGATCCATTTTATACTTTTTGGAAGAGATTGTGTTCTTCTGTTTGGTAAAAAAAGGATTTTAAAATTTTTCTGCCTGTTTGGCATGTGTGCAGCAGAGCCCCTTCATTCCAATTAGGCGAGTCTAAATAGAAGTTTTGCATTATTGCATTACAATTGCTTTTTAGGGGACCTCAAGCATTATGGACTATCTACATCAAGTGGGTCCCACATGATAGATGGTTCGGATAAAAATGTCGCCTTGCATGATGGACTATCTACATCAAGTGTGTCCCACATGATGGATGGTTCGGATAAAAATGTCGCCCTGCATGATGGACTATGTTTTTCTCATATTTAATCATCATTTGTTTTTCATATTTAAAATGTCATTTGGTTTTGTGTGTGTGCAGATCTGGACTCATATTGAGAAGCTGGATGTGGAGGTGTTTGTTGAAGCGATGCATCCAAACAATGACAAAAATCAAAAGGCAAAAAAGAGTTTGCACACTAATGTTTGCCATTTCCCTACAATTACTTCTTGTGGATGATCTGTAGGTCGCGTGGATCGATGGGGAAGTGACTGAAATCCATGGCCACGATGCCACGATCATTACAACTAATGAGAAAACAGTAAGAGCTATTGTTTTTTAATTGACGATCATTTTGCTTTTGTTTGACGTATTATCTTAAAGGATTCGGATCTTTAACGGAAGGGTTAGAATCTGATCGTATTGATTTTCTTATTAAAATTTCTGTTAGAAACAAAGACAACTGTTTATAGCTTTCTATGAGATAAAGAAGAGTGATGAGAATCTATATCTGGTGGATGAATATTTCCTGAAACAGTAAAAGAATTTGAAACCGCTTTTGTGGGTCATTAATGAAACGATTAGAAATTTGTTTATGTTGAATGCATTAGATTTTATTTTTTTTTCCTTTTTTCTAATCCAAGATTCTTTAGCAAACAAGTGCTACTATTTATAACTTTTCAAAAAATACAACTGTTTGTCTTTATATGCAACAAAGTAAAGAAAGGTAGTTTGCATCTGGAGGATGAATATTTTCTTGAAATAGTAATAGAATCCTAATCTGTTTTCTACGTTTCTATTTGAAGGGATAGCTAATCAATCCTGATAAGAAACTTCTTAGAAAATAATTTGTTTCAGACTCTCTCTCTCTCTCTCTCTTGTTGCTTTGGGGAAGAACTCTTCACTCAGAATATGGTAGAACTTCTATCCAAACAATTTCTTACACAATTGGAGCTTCTGCTTGGTACTCAGAGATTTGTCAAATGAAGTTAGTTCACCATATCCCTTCTAAAACCATGTACCTACACATCTGCACTTATGGTTCAATATTTTTTAAAAGCCATTTTCCTGTTGGAGCTTTAACTTGGTATTCAAAGATTTGCCAAATGAGTCAATTCACCATACCCTTTCCAAAACTGTGTACCTACACATCTGTGCCTCTGGTTCAATACATTTAAAAAAAAAAAGCCATTTTCCTGTTGTATCCATCTAGTACCCCTGCTGTATCCCGCCATCATAGACAACATATACCAGCTAGCTGCTACGGCCAATTTCTATCTAAGATTCTTAATATTATACGAACTATGACCAAAATCAACTCAGTTACTGTCAACACACAGGACCAACATTAGTAGGGCCTGCAGTTCAAATGCATTCGAATGGCATGAAACATTGGACAAAACCTATCTCCTTGTCAGGCATATAGGAGAAGATCCTGTATACCTTGTTTTTGAAGTGAACTAAGTTACCTTGTTTAAATTTTACAAAAAAGAAGAAGCATCATCCTAAAAAACTTTAAAGCAAGTTTATGTTTAATACGTTTCTTTTTTTATTTTGATTGAACGATCAGTTTCTAGTAGTCGATGGATGGGTTATATTCTAAGAATCATAGACAACAGGTCTTATCCATGCATCAGTTGGCATACAATGGAAGGTTAAAGATACTTGAGTAAATAAAAAAACCATGGTCCCCATTTAATTAGTGAAATTCACAATGTAGGAGGGTTAAGTATACAATGGAAGGTTAAATTCCCCATTTAAGTATACAAAGGCCTCACCAATTCCCAGCTCTACATCAACCACATTCGCAGAGGGGTTACAGCCTTTACGGTGGGCATAACGGGCCATTATGGGGGCAGTAAAAGGTCACATTACGGGTCTTCTTTTTTTTTTTTCTCTCTGTAATGGCCATTACGGCATGTTATGATGTTCTAATGTGTAATGGTTGATCATAATTAGATTCATCTCTTTGTTTCCAAATCATGGAGTCTTTTTTGTTGATGTATATTCTTTGTTTAGCTACAAATATATGTTGTAGCATCATGTAAATGCATTAATTTACTTATCATTTGCAGCCACGGATTTATGTTGGTAGGGGAATGCATGAGAGTCAGTTTGCACTTTTCAAGTGAGTTTGATAATACGCTATGTTCTTATGCTTTGAATATGTCATCAGTAGATCTTGGTTATTTTTTCACTCAAATGTACTCAAATGTACCCATGTTTAATTAACACGATGCTATTGTTTGTCAGATGTCGTCTTAAAGCTTATCATCCTGAATGGGTGGGCAAGGATTCCACATTCTTGGAGACGGGCGATCAATGGACTTGTAGTAAGCCTCTTCCTACTCCATATGCTTGCTTCCTTTGGATGGATTCATTTTAAGTTTGATTTTGTACATACCAGGCACTCATTTTCTTTCACTTGCCTCCTAAAACCCATATTGTTTTCACTTCTCTCTTTTTCGAGCTTATTCGAACAGGGGCCTTTTGAGGGTATATAATCTCTGTTTGTTCAATAGATTCAATTACTTTCAATTTCGATTGTATATTTACATACTCAATTTTCTTATTAATACTCAAACTAATAATACTATCTTGTTGTTGGCTTTCCACAGGGAGAGCTGGATGAAAAGGCAAAAATCATACATTGGAGGTTGTATTTTAAATAGATTTGACAGCACTATTTGTACAATCGTTGTGTCGTACGTGTATTGGTAATGTCAGTCAGATGATTGTTTCCATCAATTGGAGGATTTTTGCCGACTGCACATCGTCTGGTTAGTTGGACCTTTTCTTTTAATATCTGCTTGTAATCATCGAACTCTAATCAGTGGCTACAATCATCCAACATATTTGATTTTAGGGCACGACCCACCTATGGACCAGAAATCAAGTTTTCAGATCTCATAAATGTGTGCCACATACATGGAGAGAGGGGCTTGATAACTTAACTACAAGTCATAGCACCTGATCCTTTCTCTGTTCAAGTATTTTGACTTTTTTTTCCACTCTTTTGTAGACATGTCTTCAGCAGCCTTTATTGAGCCTCTCCCTGTAATTGAGTTTGTAGCTCAACTCCTGGGCAACGATATATTGTTGAGGCCGTTGTCTGATTCTGACCGCATTAAGGTATTATGTCACTTCTCCAATTTGATCAAGCACCGTAACTCTTGTTTTGGTGATAGTGGTCATTTACTTTTCATAGGACTTGTGTAAATTCACATTACAACATTGAAAAATGTCTACCAGATCAAAAAGGCTCTCAGAGGAGTGAAGGTTGAGGTGACTCATCGAGGAAATGTTCGGCAAAAATATCGAATTTTGGGATTGACATCACAACCCACAATGTCTACCAGATCAAAAAGGATCTCAGAAGAGTGAAGGTTGAGGTGACTCATCGAGGAAATGTTCGGCAAAAATATCGAATTTTGGGATTGACATCGCAACCCACAAGAGAACTTGTGTATGCTTTTCTACTTGTATTTGCTCATTAATTCCTCATCAGTTAAAGTAATTTTGCAAACTTAGATGTCACATCCTTTACAATTTGACTGAAATACTTTAGTTGTGACATTAAACTCTTTGCAATAATGCTTGTGGGATTTTTGTGTTCTCATTGCCACTCCAAGCCCGGAAAAAGGAAGGCCATGTAAGGTTGGCAGCCAGCATGAAACTTCGCCACAGCTTTATATCATGAATGCTAATGGCAGAAGGCTTACCCCAATTAGTTGGGATAAGGCTTAGATGATGATGATGATGATGATAACTCTAGTGGGCTATGCTACAGTACACTTTCCACAATTTAGTACTATTTTTTTTTTGGCAATTGATCCACTGCTATGAAGTAGAAATGCGAGTCGGTCTAACCATCTAAATTTTGGGGTGCCCTTACATTAGATAGAGAAACGGTTCACATTATTTCCTAAAAATCTACGCAAGGTTAGATCATTCATGTGATCTGTGAAGTTTTTGCATCAGATGGATGGATGGTTCCGATCACGGGCCGAATTTGAGCAATGAAAGTGCTCATGGATACAATTTCACATGGCCATTTGTGCGAGCTAGTTGAGTTTTAGGGGAGAGGAGGTTTCTAGGGTTTTGACCTTGCTCTAATGTGGTTTTGGCAGTGCATTCGAGTGTGGATGAGTATTTGGCCGACTGGTTCGGTTTGAATCAATCCAAGTATCAATGGGCGTTGAACTTGGATGCTGGATACGACGTCCCCACTTTTGGTATCAGATCTCACCCTTCCTGTCTGAATCTTGGATGCTAGATGGTCTTTGTTTTACCTAGATTACATAATTCTGAATGTTTTTAGTGATCGATTGATGTCTGATCTAGTTTACATGCTTTTGGACTCAATTAGATCCTTTCTATATCTGTAGAATTGGAACTGGGTTTTTAATGACGTGTTTTGTTTCTTTTGGACATGTTTATTTGATTGTAGATGTTGTGTTAAGATTCTGCTAGCTTTAGTATACAACTTGTAGATCTGTGCATTTTAGCTCTGAATAGAAAATACATGACAGGAGTTGGCTACCACCATCTCTCAATCTCTTTATTCTAGATTGTTGTGATTGCACTTCTATATGAATTAGATATTCTAATCTTCTAATTGACCCTTTCAGTTATTAAGGGTTGATCTGCAGGACAGTTGTTTGATTAAATGACTAGAAGAATCGAGGCATTTAGAGAGGAATAAGTGCGATGATCACTACTATCTCTTTCTTTTCTCATTGATTTATTCACTATCTTTTTTTCGGATTCTGCATCAATTTTTCATTCGTAGATGACACTTTAGACCTTGGGTTTCTGATTCTATCTCTAAGAGATTCGGTGAAAGCTAAAAATCCCCAACTGAGGAAAGTAAGAAATGGGTCAGATTCAATACTCTGAGAAATACATGGATGATACCTACGAATACAAGTCCGTACACTACACACGTCTCTTTCATTATCCTTTATTTTCCCAAAATTTTAAGAAATCTCAGTAATTTTTTATCTGAAATTTTTTATAGCCATGTCATTCTTCTGCCAGAGGTTATGAAACTGCTGCCCAAGAATCGGCTCCTCTTTGAGGTAAATTTCGATCCAATTTGGATTTCAAACTTTCAATATGCACCTCTGTTTTCTTTCCTTGAGTTGTGGTTGCATAGGAACCGAGGCCAAAAGTCTACTTTTTAGCCTCCGTTGCATAGGAACTGAGGCCAAAAGTCTACATTTAAGAATATTGAAGAAAATTGAGAATATTGAAAGAACTAATAATTTTTAAAATTTTTGACAATTGTGGAAAAATTGAGAATTTTGAAAAAAAAAATTGAGAGTTTTGAAAAATATTTGAATTTTGAATTTTCTCACACTGCTATTCTAATTATTAGTATGTATTCTAGATGTTATTTATTTTTATTTATTTATTTATTTATTATTATTATTATTATTGTTATTATTATTTTTTACGTCCTCTGGCCGTGATGGAGACTTGCTGAATGTTTCAGAGTTTGGAATCGAGTTCTTCTTCTGAATTTTTTAAAGAGTTTGGAAATTAGAAGATTTTTGTTTTCACTTGGATGTTTCGTTTGTTTCTTACTTTCTACCGTCTCTATTTTTGTTCAGTTTTTTGGACATTCTTTACCTTGCCTGCTTTGCGTTGTATTGGTCTGGTTCATTTGTGATAGACAAGGCCTTTGATTTCTGAAGATCCTGATATTTTTTTAACAGGTAATCGTACTTTTTTCCCTCTCTCATTTGATTTGGTTTTCTCAGTATCTTTGTGTGCATTTGCTATGAATTTCATTGATGGAATTAGCCTTTCAACATGTTCTCGATGGTGTCAAAAGAGGTGTTTGTTTGAGATCTGTAAACTTTATTTTTATTTTTTGAATTTTTTCTTTTGGTAGATTTGTGAAGCTGGCGATGGTAGGCATCATTCTGTCTTGAGGGGGTTCCCTAGAAATTTGCTTCCGTTGTGCGTCTTCTGCTTGATTGTATTCATTTATCATGTTTCTCACTCAGTGGGTCCTAATGTAAAACTAGGACAGGAAGATGGCTAGTTTGCAGAAAATCTAAAATCCCTGTTTTCTTTTTCTTCTTTTGGTGTTACAGGTACAGATTGTTCATCAGTTCAGATATTCAGAAAGGATTTTTATCAAGAGATTCGACCGAGGAATTGTAAGGTAATGTACAATAGAATCAATCCTGCATTTTTGCACACTGATTCTTGATAGCTCCTCTATAATCTATGTTGTAATGCTATTTTGGTCTTTGTTTCTTTGCTATTTCTGTGTAAGGAGTAGGTTTAAATTGACGAGTATGGGAATCAGGAAGTTTGATTTATATGTTGTGGAATTTTAATAGGTCCACTATATTGGATGAATAATTACAATAGGCTCCTTCAGATTTACCATAACAGCCTGGGCCATTTCTTTTTTTTTTTCAAAATGAGCGTATTGGGTGTTTTCCATTGTTAACCATCCAATAAGCATCCACCAATTTGATGGTCAGATAATCAAACAAGCATAATGTTTGGTAAAAAAATACATTGAAACTGGCAGACATAATTTGGATGGTTTAATTTGAATTATGATATACTACATATGCTGTCTTAAGTAATTTCTAAGTGCTTGCGCATCATCCATCATACTCTGCCAGACTAAGAGTTTTTCTCTTTCTTCATATATCTGTTTGTTTTGCAAAATACTATTGATATGGGTTCCATTTGATAGACCATTATAAAATCCAAAGCAGATGGATGTTATATTTGTATTTTTGCTTAAATTGATGTGTTCAAATAGTAAGACCTGAATTTTTCTGTCTATATTTTGAAGAGGTTGCACCGTTGAGTCAAAACATGTACAGTTAGCCGACACATCCATTCCATACATGTAGGCCCATGTTTAGGTGCTACCAACTGCTTCATGGTCCCTGCCATGGATGGTTGGATGCTCCCAAAAGTCTTCTAGACTAGACTGCGAACCTCCTGATTGACGGCCTACCAATTGATGGAAAAGGAAATAAGTGACAATTCACATTCGACAGAAAAAAGTACGATGATTTAAGGATTAAGATCTTCTGATCTGGGATATTTTTGGGCATCTCCCATGCATGGTGTGGCCCATAGGTTTGATGTTTTGGATCACCAGGCTGTGGGCCCCATATGTATAATTAGGAACACAAGGAAATGGTGCATTTGCTGAGGTTTAGGTCATTACACCAGAAATGCTTCAATGTAAATTGGGTCTAAAATCAGAATTTTGAGATTAAAATAAAAAAAATAAAAAAAATCCAGCTCTTTTAAACACTGAAGCTCTTTCAGGTACTGATTTATAGACCAGTTGAATCTCAAATTTCATAAGATTTGAGCTTCCTTACAATTCCAAATGTTCTTAGGGAAGTAGTTTTAAAATGAAAAGATATTGATGTACGGTTGGATGTTGTGGTTTCATCCATATACTGCATGAACAAGCTAGGAAGCAAGATTATGGTGTTCTAGGCATCTATTAAGGTTATTTATCAGTTTTAATTTTGTACAGGTGGCATGTTTGGCAGATCCGAGCTAATCACCTGAGGGAGCACACCTTAAGATTGGCTGGAGCCTGGAAGTTATACTAGTTGGACGGTCCTAACCCTTCATTTAGAGGACCCGAGGAAGGTACATATGGGTCAAGAAACAGGTCGACCAAAGTTCTCTTGATTATACATGTTTTGTTCCAAAGAATCCTCCAGTTCGTTCAAGATTCACCATGCAACATACACATAAATCAAATTAAACCATTCAAGTTGTGAACCATAGACCGAAAGTTATATGGAATAGATTATGTAAATAGCTAATTGGTGGATATTTACTGGATGGTTCAAATGAAAAAATTTAGATGGACCATAGACCACAATTTTTAGCATGTGAACATTTAGGTTGGCGCAGTTATATCTTCTTTTATATACTTTTTTTTTTTCTTTCTTTTCGGATTTCAGCGTTGTGGATCCTCTAATGGCGGATTCTGATAACATGATTGTGAGTGGAAGACAAACCCCACCAAATGGTATGAGATTTGAATTAGAAACAGATTTGGAAATATAACTATTTGGGAGTGATCTTATTTGTATGATTTCATATGGGTTTTTGAAATGAAATGAAAATAGAACTGTTTTGTTTTTGAATTATGTTTCCCACGAAATCAATTGCCAAAAAATAGTTATTTTTTTTCCTTTCTTTTCTTGTTTTCTCCTTTCTTTGGGTCATCTGATTTGGATTTTATTGAAATGCATTTGGAAATAGAATTGTTTCTTGGTGATCTTAATTGGGTTTCTTTTTCTTTCTAGCAGGGAATCAATTATGCAAAGTCACATTCTTTTCTGAATTGGGTTTGTGTAGATTCAGATTACGGAGCTCCAAAATAACAAATTAACTATCTCCTTAAGAAGCATTGATCTTAATTTATGGAAAGGCCCCTTGATCAGATTTTTGTTGAAGATATAAGGTTGTGGTTGTTCATGAATTCTAATGCTTCTATATCATCAGGAAATCTCTAATGCTTTTATTTCCTAAGGAAATCTCAGATGATTTCCATGGTAGCAATGTTATGTTCATCCCTGAAGTAATGACTCCAACAGAAAGGATGGATATATATATATATATATATTTTTTTTCCTTCTTCTTTGTAAGCTTTTGCAATGTAAATTGGGTTTTTGAGCTCACTCCACTCTTTTAATGCTTATACAGGTTTTGAATGTATATAATGTTGGTGCAAGAATAGTCAAGGTCAACTTCATCACTATAATGTAAAATACATGTTTGAGTTGATCCCTGACATTGTTGCCGAGATTTATTATAGCTGTCCATGAGTTGGGACCGGGTCAAGCAAAATAAAAAACTGTGGATTCCATAGTAGAATGTTAATGGCATTATTTAAGCATTTATTTTTCTTTTTTCTTTCTTTTTTCTATTTCAACGAATTGGTATATTGCAGGCAACAATGTTTCATTTATGCTTATTCAAAGGAGAGTTGCATCAAGCAAGACGGAATCACGATCTCCAACTAGCTTATAGATTGTATGGGAATTTGACGCGGAGTCTGCCGATCTGGTAGATGTTGGCATTCTTCTTTTGATTCTCAGGTTCCATCTCTTTTGTCGAATTCTCAGAATTCTAGCTTATAGATTAAACATTCCATTTACTCTTGCTAGGAGAGGGTCCAATGATGTTGCTGTAGCTCTGGTGCTCAAAGGTTCTAGCCATTCAACCTTGGCATAATGGTTAAGAAGTTCTTAAACAAAAAAAAATAAAATCTGCTCTGTATTTGATTTTCTAGATCTGCTATTACCATCTGCTTGTTTTGCTTCGATCCATCTCGTTTCATTTAGAAAAAATAGATTTTTTCCATTATTTTAATAGATTCATGTGAATTTCACTTCCATTAATTTTCACCATACAACCTTTTTACTATTGATGCATTTTCTGATTTGGTGTTTTGTTTTGTTTTTTTTAAAAAAAAAAAAAAAAAAAGTTTATAGCTCATTGTTTTGTTTTCTTCTCCTTACGTTTTAATGTTTTAACTTCTAGGACCATGTTCATTTAAAAGAAGGGAACTGACAACTTCTCTTGCAACGAGGTCAAGATTTCAAGAGCAAGTAATACAGGAAGAAAAACTTGTCCGTTTTGTCGTAGTCACTGGTTTGATGATTGTTGAAAAACCAAATAATATGACTATTGAGGATGCCAATGGAACTTGCATGTTACTAGCTCCAACCGAATGGTAAGTTGGCAATGATGCCCTTCTCTATACCTATCCTAGAGCCTTGTTTTATTACAAGGAAATGAGTTCATGGCTTAAAATGGAGGCCTTTCTCAAAAATAAAGTTTTATGAAGGCCATCTTTGTTGTCCGACTCAAAGATTGTCCTGAATTATGGAGAGAATGGAAAACAAAATTTTAACCATTAGAATTTCCTCTTCATTTTTTTTTGATAAAATTTGCTTTGCCAGTTTACCCAAAAGGAAAGAAAAACAAAAAGAAAGAAAGAAAAGAAAAAGAAAAAAAAAAAAAGTAAAAAAAAAAAAGAAAGAAAAGAAAAAGAAAAAGAAGAAAATTTGCTTTGTCATGCATACAAAAAGCATTGTCTAATTACCATTGTCTGCTTATTGTGTATGTCACATCCAATATGTATCAACTAACATCTCTCTTTCCTCTCTCATGCAGTTACTTGAACTATGGTTTATTAGTAGCTCGAGCTGAGATATTCAAGGTGGTGGGGGCCTCTGATAATCCATGCATTTTGGATGGTTATCATGGTATGTCGGTTGTCCCCATTTTTAAATTTCTTAGAAATGTCGTCTGCACCCTTTTCCAACTTTTCTAGGAAAACATGAAATGATTTTTGTGTGTACTCGTAAGATCTCTTTGTTTCCAATATGACAAAAAAGTGCAAGGTTTTGGTTTTCTGTACTGCCTTATGTGCCATTTCATGTTACTATATTCTTAACTTCCTGTTTAAGTTTTCTTACTCATCAGTTGATGGTAGCATTCTCTTCCACTACAGTGGCAATGTTGATGCCATTGTTCGGAAAGTAATATTTCTCATCCATTGTCATGTACATTTGAGCAAACCAATTTTCATCTAATTTCAAGGAATTCAGTTTTTTTTTTTTTTTTTCCAAAGAATTTTACAGTTATTCTCTTCCACTACAGTGGCAATGTGGATGGATGACATGATCTCCACTGGAGTAAATAAGGCATTACATATAGTTGCTAGTATATTATTTAAATGGATTTTAAATAGTCATCATGGTGAACCCTGCAAATTTAAGGGTGCCCGTCTCTCTCCCAACAATTTCCTTCATTGTGACCCACTTGAATAATAGGTCAGCTTGATTTTTTGGCCCTATGGCTCTAGGCCTAACGTGAGATTACACCCGTAAGTAGGTCATTACAGCATCTGTCATCTGGATAATGAATAGATAGGAAGGCAAGATAGAAGTCATCAGCAACAACCAAAAAGTCATCTAGCTCTTAAAAAAAGTAAATTACTTGGTTGCCTCACTGGCTTTAAATTTCTGCTGCAACACTTACTTCTTAGCATTCGTTCAAATATTAATAAAATTGACATTATTTTAGCATTCTTTTTATATATTCATCTACCATTATTTCTTTAACAAATATTAATTGCAATTAATGATGAAAGAAAGGTTTTGAAGCCGTAAGGCAAAAAGAATCCATCTAAAGGACTCTATCTATTCGCAAATCGCTTGATCATTTATTACAACTGGTTAGCTTGAGTCAAGTACGACTTTAATACACCCACACTTCTTAATTGTCGATCACACGTGGCCTTATGTTTGATTGAATTGTGTGAACATAATGTACAAAATTATATGTGCACTCATGTACTCATGTCTAAAAATTTTTAGATTATCATACTGAGATATCATAGTGACTCTTCTTTTAGATGAAAACAGGTACATGAATATCTCTAAACCATTTGATTATGGTTGTGAATAATCAGATACATAGTGATAGTATAGTACATACGTAGTTTAAAAGCAATTATGAATTCTGTGATAAAAACCATTTATAATGCATCAGACGGAGGATGATTATCAGTCCCAACCCAAGCCTGATAATCAGGTGGTTTCAATGGGTTGGGTTGGGCCTGAAATAAAAGGTGATTAATAAGAGGCCAAGCTCATGAATTTTGGGTCTATTACTAAACGGGTTGACCCATTTAGCCAAGGGCGATCCAGATCGGTGGGTAACATGTTGGAAATCAAGTGTGGTAAAATTGAGAGAGACTTGGCTGCGACCCTGAACCAGCAATGTTGGTGAGAACCTGACCGTAGGGACCCACCTTAATGTATGTACTTTATATCCACACCATTAATCTGTTTTACAGGTTATTTCAGGCCATGGTCCCAAAACCGAAGCAAATATAAATTCAGGTGGACCACACCGCAAGAAACGGTTAGATATTTTTTTTATCCTACAATCAAATTTGTTGTGTTCTATGGTTCATGGAGGGTTTGTGGATGCTTGTGCTTGCTTCTTGGCACCATCCGAAAGAAAAGAAAATGATTTAAGTGAAAAGAAGCAAGGGCTATCAATAGGTCGGGTTCAGGTTGGGTCCTATAGTACTTGTTCCTGACATAACTGGTTAACATCTTACTAGGTTTTAGTCACTTCTGTGCCCGAGTCTCATTCTTGAGGACCCAGACCCAGATCCAATCAGGTTCCGCTGCCCATTGGGTACCCAATGGTTCTTTAAATCTTTTCAGCCATTTAGAGAACTGTAATTCACTTCTTGCAGTTTTGTCAACTTCGATAACACCTGATACACAAAGTCCATTGGCATATTCGCACTACCATCTACTATATTTAGGATCATCTACAGAATTTGGATTTGAATTTTTCTTGATTTATTTTCTAGTTGGGTTTTGTTGAATTATTCTCTAACTATGGGAAAAATTGTAGGTTTGCAAAGGTGTGGAAGGAGTTGCAGACTGAGGTGGATAAATTACCAGGCCTGATCTTAAGAGGCACATTCTTGCAACAAAAAGAGAACCTGATAATCAAACTTCATATAGCTTTAGGCAACAGGCAACACATTTGTATGAGTAACCAGTTGAGCCATTGAAGAGAGAGACCTTTGTATGAGCAACCAGCTGAGCCACTGAAGAGAGAGTGACCCTTCGCTTTGCATGTAGCTTGTGTTTGCAAAAGAGCAAGGAGTATAGCTATAGTGGGTTCCTAACACTCAAGACAGGAATTGTTGGATTATAGTTGCCTGGAAATGTTGTATCGAAATTGGAATTGGAATTGAATTGAAATGTATTAGAAAAGAAGGAAAAGATTATTATGTGTGTGAATCATTCTAGTCTTTTTCTTCTATTCGTAGAATTATTTGGCATATAATACAGGTATATTATAGAGCTCTAAAATTTTCCTAAAATTCCGTCCGTGGGCAACATTAAGAAGCGTGTAAAACTGTTTTATAAAATTGTGCCTAAAATGTGACCGTTGGCACCAGAATGGTTTAAAATCGTTCCTAAAATTCCGTTTCTAAAAATTGAAACGGTAACGAAAACAGTTCTGAACCGTTCCTGATTTTCTGTGACGTCACATTTAGGAACAGTTTAAAACCGTTCTTGAAGCATTTAGGAACGGCTTAAAACCGTTCCTGAATGACAATTTTGGTGTAGTGTAAGTACACTGTACTTAGATAAACTTAAATCTGGTCCACTCATTAGGTGGTCCCCAGGTGTAATTTGGACCAGATTGGCTTTTGTTCTTTTGGTTTTTTTGGTGTGGCCCAGGTGATGAGTGGATTGGTCTGATTTTTGTATAGTAGAGAGGATAATCTTGGTGTATTGCCTGGGTAGGTTAGGATATATCTTGATAGATGTTGTAGATATGTATATGTAGTTGTACAAAAGTATCCTTGTCTGCTCTAAGAAGGGCAATTTTTGGATGGGTAGAGCGTTTTACACATTTCAGACATTGGCATTTATGTGGCAGTTGGATAGTAGAGTATCCTCCAACTAGTTGTGTTGCAAGAGCTTGTGGATTCAAAATGGTTATGCCTTTAAATGTCTCCTTTTTCTTTTGGCAGCCACAAGAAACAAAGACAATATAAGGAACATGTTATTTACGGGGAAGAAGCAACACTAGAAGAAGAGGCTTCACATGGAGAAATTGTCCAAGGATGCATGAGGAAACCCACATCTTATATCATCTTCAAGGGCCTTCTAAATAACAACTCCAACCCAGTAATCTTTCTCTCTCTCTAATGAAATGATATTATGCACGAGGCTTTAGAAACTTGCCCCCTCTAATTTGTACACAACAAGAGATGTAGATTAGGACAATTCACCTAGAGGACCATACCATTGAAGAAATTTCTCCGATCGAAGGCTAGGTAGGCAGTCCAACCACTAAGATTTGGGGTGTAGCTTGAAATGTTTATGCAAGACAAGTAAAATTAGCTCTCCTTGTAGGCAATGCATGATTTAACACAATCGAAAAAAAAAAAAAAAAAAAAAAAAAAAAAAAAAAAACAAAAGTCGGGTCCAGCTACGCACTTTCACCCAGTGCTATAGGCTGCAAACTATCTTCTCATGTTATCTTTCTTCTAACTTATTTTCTCCCCTTCTCTTTCTTATTGTGGAATTACAGAGACTGTCAAGAACCCAATAATCCTCAAATGGACGAACACCCAAATCGACAAGTACATTCAAGCCACTTGCTTTCTAGATTGGAGGACACATCAAAGTGTGTAAATGGAGCCATTGACAGCACGTTATCCCTATCTTTGGTGTCGAAAGATCCAACAGAGACAAGATTGAGAGAGGCCCACCATAATCGATCATTGAATAATCAAAGAGTTAGTAGTGTACTTGAAAACATGAAGAATGTATCTCTTGGGCTGACTTTAGATTTGAAAATGTCATATTCTTTACGGTAGTGTTTATGCAACAATCTTCAAGTAATCTACTCTTTAACATCTCAAGAATACATCCAAAATGAATCAAAATGAGAATGGAATTTCAATGCACCCTCGGCAAAAGTGTGTCTCAATTATTCATTGATCAGCATGTTGATATGATGGGATGGCCCACAGGTGAGGATGACCCAAAACACGAAATCCTCCATCTAAACTAGGGACCATCATATCAAAGACCTGGCTCACCAAATCATGGCCCAATTTTTAAATAGAGGTGCATCAAGAGGCCATTGGCATTCCAGTCCTTAGATTTTTGCTAGAATACAACCCCACACAGCAATAGAATAAACAGGGGCCGTTGGATTGGGTCCTTTTGCAATGATCTAAACCATCATATGATGGGGAATACCGAATAATCTAAAGACCCTTTGAATATTCAAAGTTCATGTGCAAAGTGCCAACTGATCAAATAGATGAATACTCCAATCCAAGAGTTTTTTTTTTTTTTAATCCCTCTTTTTTGAACAGCGACTGGAGTTTTTAACTAGGTTGTTGGACATTTAACAGAGTTGAAAGCAAAAAAAAATAATAATAATAATAAATAATAAATTCCATTAATCGAAGGTTATTATCATTCAGTCAAGCTTATTTTAAAAATTCAACTTAATTACAGTGGGCATTGTAATTTGAATGACCTAATTTGAGCTGATGTAACCCACACATACAGTTTGTGAATAGATGCACAACTATCACAATGCAGGTGGATCCACCTTTTGATGTTCCAAACACTTCATCTGATAGAGATTGTCGGAGAAAGGAAGAGAAGAATCGACAGAGAGTGAGACGTACCTGAGTCAAATTTGGTGGAATGGTTGGAGATTCAGAGGGAATTGTCGGAGATTCTTCTAGGGCAGGATTTTGCGTTCTCTGGGACAGGGGTCTTGCTTGAATTGGGGTTTGAGATGAGTTTATTTGGAGCTTCTCCTCGATGGCCCGGTCCTTGAACAGAATGGATTTCCGGTGGAGGAAATCGATCGCGATCTCGAGGAAGCTGAGAGGGTTTTCACGGTCAAGGATCGGCTTCAGTACGTCGTCATAAGATCGGACGGAGGAGGAGCTTCCTGAATGTTCTGGAGTGGATGGAGAGGGTTTCTGTTGCTCTTGGGACGCTTGAAGCTCTGATACGATTACCATCACTTTTGAGAGAGAGAGAGAGAGAGAGATTTGGGCACGAATTTGGGGCGGGATTTTTTTGGCTTCTGGGCGCAGGTTCTATACCCCACACGAATTTGGGGCGGGATTTCTTGTTCTAATGCAAGGATTCTGGGTGGGTCCCACTGAAATATATGTCAGAAATCCATTCTGTGCATCCGTTTCGAGAGCTTATTTTAATATGTGCGACCAAAAATGAGGTGGTTACAAAACTCAAGTGGGTCACACAAGAGGGGAAATGAGGGAAAGAAATTCCTACCGTTAAACCTTCCTGGGCTCCACCTTGATGTTTATATGCTATCCAAACCTTCCTCGGCCCAAATGTCAGACTAATTTTTCTTCATCTGGGCCTTTATGACTTAATCAACAGATTGGATGTCATATAAACAGTATAGTGGGCCTTAGGAGGATTTTAATGGTTGAGATCCAATCACTATTGTTTCATGTGGTGTGGTCCACTTGAGATTAGGATATATCTCATTTTTTGTCTCATATTGTAAAATTATCTGTAAAAATATATAGACGGCATGGATGAAACATATACATCATGGTGAGGCCACATAGCACCGACCACCAGCCATTGGCTGGTATTTGGGAAGTAGCCAATCTGTTCCCAAGCGACTAAGTAAATGTTGTGGGGCCCACCATGATTTATTCATTTTATCCACTCCATCTATCCATTTTAACATATAATTTTATTACATAAGCTCAAAAATGAAGCTTATAAAAATCTGAAGTGGACCACATCATAGGAAATAGTATAAATTGAACGTTTACCATTGAAAAATTTTGGGAGGCCAATGAAGTTTTGGATCAAGTTGATATTTTAGTTTTCCCTTCATCCATATATTTGTGATCTATTGAACAAGTTGGATGACAAATAAAAATCACCGTAGGCCATAGGAAGATTTCAATGGTGGAAATCATTATTCCCATTGTTTCCTGTGGTATGGTCCACTTGAGCTTTGGATATGCTTTAATTTTGGGCTCAACCACTAAAATGATCTATAAAAATGGATTGACAGTGTGGATAAAACACTTACATCACTGTGGGCTAAAAATGAAGCATATCCAAAGCTCAAATGGACCACACTACTGGAAAGAGTGTGAATTGAACAGTACATTAGGCCTTAGGATGATTTTAATAGTGGATATCCAATCATTATTTTTCTCTTGTGGTGTGGTCCACCTAAGATTTATATCCCTGTATTTTTTTTTGGTAAATTACTAAAATGATCTGTAAAAAATGGATGAATGGAATGGATGAAACACATACATCATGATGGGCCCCACGAAGCACCGACCACCAGCTATGAGGCTGGTGTCAGGGGGAGTAGTCAATCTGTCTCCTAGTTTTTAAGTCTTGTGGGGCTCACCGTGATGTATGTTATTTATCCACTCCGTCCATTCATTTTAACGGATTATTTTAACAGTTGATCCAAAAAAGGAGTCAGATCTGTGTGCCCCACCATGATGTATGTATTATATCAACACCATCCATTCATTTGGAGAGATCATTTTATGGGATGATCAAAAGAACGAGTCAGATCCAAATCTCAAGTGGCCCCACCATCGAAAACAGTGGGAAAGTGACACCCACCGTTGGGACTTTCCTAGGGCCACTATGATGTTTATTTGAGATCTAACCTGTTAATAAGTTAAAAAAAGACATGAATGAAGAGAAAAATCAAATATAAGCTTGATCCAAGACTTTTGTAGCCCTCATAAATTTTTTATCAGTAAGCGTTCAATCCCCACAATTTTTTTTTTGTGTGGTGGATCAACTTGAGATTTTGATCTGCCTCATTCTTTGACTGATGCCTTGAAATGATCTATATAGATGAATTTTTGTGGTGGACATTATTGTGGAACTATATAGGCCCCACCTAAATGACTATAGCTATGACCCCTGTTTCCTATGGTGTGGTCCACCAGAGTCTCCTATCTGCCTCCTTTTTGACATCATAACCTAAAATGATCTGTCAAAATAGATGGACAAAGTGGAGGTGTAGGATTTGCACGAGGTTTGGCAAGTGACCCCAACACCAACAGTCCACGAGTCAAAGCTCTATAGGCTACGATGATGTATGTGTGTGTCTTATCCACATTGTCTTGGGTGCACTAGTCAATCCACCTATTGATTTCCGACAAACATCAAGTACGCCTCAGTCAAGGATTGCGTACTGAGTAACCCAGTTAGATTACCATACTGATTAAACCCTATTGAGCCCACTTTGAATGTGTGTCTTATCAACACTGTCCATGGTACTTCAGCTCATTTTAGTGTTTAATCCATGTCGTCTATTAAATTTCATAGGTAAAAGTAAAGAATTTCATTTTCTATTTTAAAAAAAATAAATTAAAAACACCCTTTAGATGACTTTTAGCTACGAAATTCGATTTTCTGTGTGGAAGAAAAATTCAAATGACTTTAGAATTTCATTTTAGATGACTTTAGATGTCATAGGTAAAAGTAAGGGGTTCAATTTTCTGTGTGGAAGAAAAATTCAAATGACCCTTTAGCTACGAATATTTTCGTAGGTAAATATGGGTTTTACCTATGAAAAATTCAAATGACCCTTTAGCTACGAACATTTTCGTAGGTAAAAATGGCTTTTAGCTACATTTTATTTAGTAGGTAAAAGTAAATTCAAAACATGTTTTTGGGTGAAAAATTCTAATGACCCTTTTGCTACGATGGGTTTTACTTACGAAATTAGATTTCATAGGTAAAAGGAAAGTTTTTGATTTTTGGCCAAAATTCAAAAAACCCTTTAGCTACGAATATTTTTGTAGGTAAATAAGGGTTTTACCTACGAAATTTAAAAGTAAATTTTTGGATTTTTTGAAAAATTCAAAACACCATTTAGCTACAAATATTTTCGCAGGTAAATATGGGTTTTACCTACGAAATTGGATTTCATAGGTAAAAGGAAAGTTTTTGATTTTTGGTTTGGTTGAAAAATTCAAAAAACCCTTTAGCTACGAATATTTTCGTAGGTAAATAAGGGTTTTACCTACGAAATTAAAAGTAAATTTTTGGATTTTTTGTTTTTTTAAAAATTTCAAAACACCATTTAGCTACGGATATTTTCGTAGGTAAATATGGGTTTTACCTAGGTAAAAGTAAAGTTTTCGATCTTTTGTATGAAGAAAAAGTGAAAAGACCCTTTACCTACGAAAATTTTCATAGGTAAAGATGGCTTTTACCTACGAAATTAAATTTCATCGGTAAAAGTAAGCTTTTACCTACGAAAATAATTTTCGTCGGTAAAAGTCATCTTTACCTACGAAAAAAATTTTTGTAGGTAAAAACCATATTTCTTGTAGTGAAGATTAATCAACAATTTAAGTGAAATTTGATTTAAACATCTAAAGTTATTTACTCTTCAATCTAGACTAGTTCGATTATCCAAAAACGGCTAAATGTTCAATTACTGAATGTGCTTAATAATTTATTAAAATTTTTTTTCCACAGATAAATTTCAATTTCCATTTAAAAATAACATTTTTTTTTCAAAATGTATATTTTTTTACTCTTAATTTTTCTTTGAAAACTTTTAACAAAATATCATTTTTATTATAAAATATTTTTAAAAAAGTAATAAAATACAAATTCTGAATTTTTATTTTCAAAATCTTTAAAATTTTCGCAAAAAAAAAAATAAAAAATTTCCCCAAAAATTCCAAAATGCCGATTTTTTTTCTTCAAAAGCATCATTTTATTTTCAACTTTTCAATTTTCTTTTTTAAAATGATATATCGTTTTTCAAAATCTCAATGTTTTTATAAATAGCCTTTTCTTTTAATTTCAAATTTCGAACATTTTTAATTATTTTTCAAAATCACAAATTTTTTCAACTTATTTATTTTTCGTTTCAAAATGTTTGTTTTTTTGATAAAGTATCGATTTTTACTATTGTTTTATTTTAAAATTTTCAATTCTTTTCAACTTCTCCATTTAAAAAATAAAAAAGCATTTTACTTGAATTTGTCAATTTTTATCGGACTTTTCAATTTTATTTTATTTTTCAAAATACAAACTCTCATTTTCTTTTTCAAAATATTTTCATTTTTCAATGTTGTGAAAATTTTCACTTTTTTAAAAATATTTTTAATTTCCTTTTTTAGGATATTATTTTTTTACTCAAAATCAAATGCTTTTTTTCTTTTTTTCAATTTTATCAACTTTATTCAATATTCTTCCCCCCCCCCCCCACAAGATAGATTTTTATTAAATCACGATTTTTATTTTTTCAAAATCTCATTATTTCTCTAACATTGTTAAATTTTTTATTCTCAATATTTTTTTTTCATGTGATATTACAAATCATTTGCATTAGTTTTAATTTTCTTTTTTAGGATATTATTTTTTCTCAAAATCAAATGCTTTTTTTTTTTTTTTTCAAATTTATCAACTTTATTCAATATTCTTTTTTTTTTCCCCCACAAGATAGATTTTTATTAAATCACGATTTTTATTTTTTCAAAATTTCATTTTTTCTCTAACATTGTTAAATTTTTATTCTCAATATTTTTTTTCATGTGATATTACAAATCATTTGTATTAATTTTAAAATTAAAAAAAATAATAATTTCCACTCATTTGTTATAAAAACAAATTTTTTATTTTTTATTTATTTTTGCATTCAATCAATTGTTAAAAAATAATCTTATGTACAATTAAACCAGTGAAATTCTATTTAAAACAATTATTAGACTACAAAAAAAAAACATATTTTTCCACCATATTCTTAAAAAAATGAAAAAAAATTAATGTTTAGGGCAAAAGGCTTTTTACGACGGACCATGATCCGTCGTAAATGTAACTGAAAACCGTCGCCAGCGGTATTTTGGGCGGGAATTTTGCAACCCTACATCCCGTCGCAAAATCAAAATTTGCGACGGATTTAGTCCGTCACTATTTTACGACGGACCAAAATCCGTCGTAAATTAGATTTTAGCGACGGATTTCGGTCCGTCGCGAAATTCCGCGACGTTCAAACTAGGATTTTTGAGAAAGACGGGATTAGCGACGGACCTTTTCCGTGAGCGATGGATTAAATCCGTCGGTAAACCAAGAGATTTTTGCGACGAACAGATCCTTGGTACCATGGAAGTTTTGGAAATTTCACTCATGGGCATCCTATGCACCCGGTATGCTCAACTAATATTTCCAGTGTCCACACATACGACCATCCACGAATACTCCTGTGGAGGCAAGGCCCTAATGAAGTAAGGGCGGATATCCATAAGCTATGCAATGTTAGATGCATGAATCACACAATCACCCATGCATCAATCCCAAGCATCCATCTCTCGGGGAGATACCGACATGTCCTACACAATGACACAACTATGGCCAATCATACCTTAACCAAGCATGCATATGATACGTATGAGAGTGGGCCATGAAGATAAATAGGGGTGCCAATGAGGTGAAGATGAACTCTCTACCTAACCATGAAGGGTCTAGGTACTTGATCAATTTCTCATAAAGAATACAACCTCTAGTGGGGGCCCATATACCTGGGGTAGCCCACGAGACTAAGGAAAATAATGATATGGGCCTAAATAGATGAAACGAGCCTAGCAAGGATCTATGGTGGGCCTTTAACCATCCATAAAAGCCCATGGGCCTACCTTAGGGCCACCAATGTGGACATTCAACCACAATTGGTCCCCAAGAGGTAGCCCATCTCTAATTGATTACGGATCAAGTCCCAAGGCCCACATAACATTAGAAATAAGAAATGGGCAGCCATTACATACCACATACATTCATGTTGGGCTTTAGAAAGGCGGCCCAAGGCCTAACCAAAACATAGGTCCAAGGGAAACACACATAGCCCAACCCAAATATACCACTATGGGCCCATAGGGGAAAGGTTAGGGCCCAACATAAAGGTTACTAATCCCATATATTGTGGTGGCCTAGTGGGCAGCCCATTGCTCAAATCACATGGGCAAATGTCATGCTTTTAGTCAAGTAAGTTGGGCCTACAACCCGGCCCAAGTATAAAGTTGATTTGGTGGGCAACCAAGGGCCCATATACTTGTGTAGTCTGGCCCACTAATCCAACACAATAGTATGGTAAAAATGGCCCAAGAGTTCAATGGGCCTTTCTGGAAAGTTCCAGCCCAATTGGGCTTAAAGAGTTCAATAACTAGCCACATTCATGGACCCAATTAAATTCAACTGTGGTGGGCCTCAAAAGTACATTTATTAAGCCCAACATTTAAGGAACTAAAGATATAAATTATTACCTCTAAGATTCTTCACAATGTGTTAGGCCCCACTCCTCAAAATTTCAGCCCAAAGGCCAAACATAATTATAACATGTTGCTGTCCTAAATTTGGGCACTCCATTGGAGTGGGCCAAGGGCCTCTAAAACTCTGAAAATTGAGGGCCAAGGTCCCTCATCATGCATACAATAAGGGGAAACCCAAAAAGGTGGCCCACCATCAGAGGAAACATTTTTGAATTATAATTTTTATCAAGGCATATTGCTGGACTGCATAACAGAAAATTCTGGCAAGCCAACCATCTTGGCCCATTCTTTTGGATGCCTAAATGAGGTCAGTTGGAGCTGAAATTTTGCAGAGTGAGACTTCCATAGGTGGGACACACTCCCACAAAATTTTAGAATTTTTTGATATTCCTAAGTATTTTAATTAATTTGAACAAAATAGTCTGTCCAGAAAATCGGACAGACCTGGACGTCCCAATGTGGTGGGCCAGTTAGGCCCTCGCCACGATGTGCACAGGGGTCCATTGGCTCTAAAACTTTGTAGGTAGGTCCGACCATGGGTATACAACAACTCTACAAATTTTCATAATTTTTATACATTTAAAAATATTTTAATTTATTTAAAGAAATCAATCCATCCTGAAAATCGGACTGATCTGGACACCATATTGTAATGGGCCGGTCCAGCCACCACCATGGTGTGTACAGGTGTTCATTGTCCCCAAAATTTTTTATGTTGGTCCTACCATGAGTGGACCACCTCTTTGTAAATTTTCATAATTTTTAGACACCCAAAAGTATTTTAATAAATTTCGGAATTCCAACCTGTCCAGGGTGGAATGTTGCTGGAACAGTGCAGAAAATTCAGACTGTCCACCTCACTTGGACCACACCTTTGAGACCCCAATGAAGGTCAGATGGGACTGAAATTTGGTATGGTTGTAGGTGGGTCATAAGGCTACAAGAATCACATATTACTTTATTTTAGTATTTCCACCAAAGACCCATAAATCAGGCCCCAAGGTGGCCCAAAAATCTGTCCAGGCAGATTTGGACAGCAACATGTAATAGAAATAATTAACATACAAACATGATTTTCCATGGGATTTAACCCTAGGAATTTGTGTGGTGGACCACCCCAGTGGGCCCCACAAATGTCCAGACCTTCTCCATCATCAAATACCCCTTGCATGTGTCCCATTTAGGTAGATTTTGGGGCCACATGTCTAAGGATGGACCGCTATGGGCGTCCAAGCTCCATGGTTGGTCTGGATTTTTGTTGGCCTACAAGGTGGGCCACACATGCAATATCAGAATTCTATCATAAAGAAAAATAAAATAAAATAAAGAATCGACCACAAGAGGAGGGGCTCCGCCACATTGAGGCCCTCCCCTTCATCAATCACACCATACATTTCTTCTATTCATATGTTACAATAAAGATCCACCACATGCATGTTCTAGATTCAAGATCAATGGTTGGGGTGACATCCCAACCATGATTCTAAGGTCTAGATGACCTATCATGCTATGGAATCCAAGTAATCCTCCATGATGAGGGCCTATAGAGGGGAAACCCTATGCATGGACATGCATGCATCAAATAGGCCATTTGGCCACAACTAAGGGGTGATGTAGGATTTCCACCATGGATTGGTGGGTCCTACACTTCCCACAAAATAGATCTAAGGATATGAAATAGAAATCCTTAGTCCTAGGAGTACACCCACCTTAGATTGCTCCAAACTTGGACCTCCTAGCTCCTAGTGCACCAAGGGATCCATATCAATGGGTGAGATTACATTTAGATGGTTAGATTTAGATGATTAAAGGAGAAATGGGGCTGGAGAAGAGAGGGAGATGGAAGGGAAGTTGCTGGAGAAGAAGAGAAGAGAGAGAGAAATGAGAGGGAAAGAGAGGGAAAAGCTTTTTAAGGGAAGTAATCATAACCTATGGTGACAATAACAATGTTGCTAGGGTAGGTTAGGTGTGGGTAGTGTTTAGGGTGGGTAGTGTTTATTCCATGCAATAGCATAGTGTGTGTGTGATGTGCATGGAAAATTGTGCCATGGAGGTGGTCCACATGCATTTGTACAAAAAAAGTGGGCCACATGATGAAAGGCTCATAACTTTTGATCCATAGGTCGGATTGACGCACAAGACGCGTCATTGGAACCGCAACGACGATACGAACGAGATGGCATAGGTCTTGGGTCGATCCGAGTTGGGTCTATGTGACTGAACTCAAGGTAACTGCAAACACAATTTGAGGGTCGCGGGTCACCGGAATTCGACCGGTAGGACTGCGAGACTATGATGAACAAGATGCATACTCACACACACACATGCACACATGAAAACTAGGGTCGGGTCTCACAATGTTATCATTTTTGATGAAATTGATGCTATTTGTAAGGTACGTACCTTATTAAACTTCCACTTCAATGTACCTCAATTTATCGTTACTGTAAATGGAGAAAGAGTATATTGCACTGGATATGGATGAATTTCAACAGTGATGGCATTTTAAAATTGTACTTATATATATGTATATGCATATGTATATATGGGAAATGGTACTATGAGGTCGACCTCATGGGAAGTTCCCATGAGGTCGAGCTGTGTGGGCCCCACCATGATGTGTGTTGAACATCAACACTGTGCATTTGATGGATCATATACGAAACTCAGGTGGGATATGATGGGTCATATACGGAACTCAGGTGGGATATCCCAAAAATCATTTGTGCGTTTTAGAGAACCACTTACAATGAACTAGCGTAATTGAATTCTAGCAACAACAAATTGCTTATAACTTTCATGTTTTGAGATGGAAATTGATGTTCTGATTTAACTTCATTGCAGATTATAGAAGTTAGGAGCCCTTGAGTGGAACAAAGTGGTATTGAGTATTGAGTATAATCATTGCATTTTTTTCATGCAGTGATTGCACCATTCATGGGATTTTAGCTGCATTTATTTAGTCCATCCATCTTGTTATTGCAGTGGTTTTGCTGATAGTTGGGTAAGTGCTGGGTATGTATTTCAGTAGGTATATTTATAGAATTAAAAAAAGTAAAAAGTTTTACTATTTCAGTAATCTTCATACCATTTGTCCAACTACGTTCATTTAATTCGTGAAGGATTATGGTTAAACCCCAATTTAAACCTGATAAGGGGACTGCTCCTAGTTGGCTTGAAACATGATTGGATACATTCTTCTTTTCACTGCTCTGATATTCCATTGTATTAAAAAAGTCTTGTACTAAGAAAGATTTGATTCACAACTTAGAAAATCACAAAGCAACAATATTTTTATGAATTCAAATTCCTCATGTTTAAAGTAACCTTGGATTCAAGCATGGTTTAAACTAAAGTTCCTTTAATGCAAAAGAAAAGAAGAAGAAGAAGAAACTTTCTCTACATTCATCATTTCATTTATCTGATATTCAGTTGTAGTAAAGACGTCCTTTACTAAAAAGATTTGGATGGTGGGAAGTTTTTGTGAACTTGAATTTCCTATGTTTGTTTAAATAATGTTCTATTGCTCAATGAAGTTTTCTTTCCTTGCATTCCTCTAGTTTACATTCAATCAGTAGTGCTTTACCTTTTAATTCCTTTTTGTTTGGTGCTAATGAGATGCTTATACTGCCAATAAAAATAAATAAATAAATAAAAGGAAAAAAAAAAAGAGATCTGTTTTGGCATCATTGCCATTTGGAATCCAACAAACAAACAGTTAGCTAGCACAAATTCTAAGATCCTCTGAGATTGGAGGATCCTAACTAACACTTTGGATGCTTTTCAACTGAATGTGGTCTGCTGTTGTATTTTCTTGTTAACTTTCAATTCCTAGATTGGGGTCAAGTTGTGTTGTTTATTAATTTCAAGAAGGGGCATCCCTTTCTTGTTATGCTTTGTGGTCTAATTCCTTTTTGTTTGGTGCTAATGAGATGCTTATACTACCAATAAAAATATGTAAATAAATAGAAGGAAAAGAAAGAAGGAAAAGAGAGACAGGAAGGCATTGCCACATGTGCACTAGGACCCTCTAATTCCTATTTTTTCTTTGGCCCATCTGGGACTTAATTCATCTTTCTTAGTACATCTTTGTTACATATTTTGACTTAGAAGTTATTGTATCAAATGACAAAACTTCTATTACAAATTTACAATTATATGCCACATGTGCAATTTGTAAGTAATTTCTAAGCTTTTATACTAACTTCGACTGAATTAACAGAATTTTCATTCGAGGCCAATAGTCTGTACAGATGTGGATATTTTGCATTAATGATGATGATACATATCATTCGTCTGGTGGATCCCAATGTTAATGTTCAACAGATCAGAAATCTAGTCTGTTGAACAATCACAGCTATCTGATCGGTGGACTTCCTCGAGGTGCATATGTATATCTCTAGTTGCTGCATCATTTCATCTACAATTTGATGTTTACAAATGTTTTTGCATCATAAATACTAGGGATGTAATTACAATTTGATCATTGCCGGTCTACAATTTGATCTTTCCTATTAACTAAATTATGTATTTCAAGGTTATTTTCTCCATCAATGCAAGGCAGAGATGACAGATTTCCTGAGAAAGGTTAGTTTTTTTTCATACGAAACTAAAGAGCAATGAGTGTGTATGCTTAGTAGTTCTGTTTTGGCTAAAAGTTGTTGGCTGGGGCTCATCTTCAATTGGAGATTTACTTAGTGTTTCTCTTCAACAACAGTTGGCTATTCATTAGTTATTAAGTTGGCTGAATTTGATGCTTTCTCTTTCACTAATATTTGACTGGATGTAAGTGGGCTTTGTAATAGTACAAGTTCTAAGTAAGGAAATCCAAGGAAATGCCCAAGAAATACCCAAGCTAATTTTTTATTTTTTATTTTATTTCTCATTTTTTTATTTTTATTTTTTAATGCACCTCTTAGTTGAATTTGTGCATCTATATCTGTACATGATATACTCCTATTTGATGTTTTTTTTTTAGAAAGATTCCTTTTGAATGTTTATCTATACTTTCAAAGAACAAAAATTATATTTAGTAGTTCTCAATGAATGTGGGTATTGGTGCTTTGAGGTAGGTGTTGCAAAACTTAAAGTTGCAGTCGAAAGGTATGGCTTAGAATTTCAATCCTTCTATGAGTAAATTCCATATTTGTTGGATATTTGAAATTTTATTAGGGTTCTTAATGAGAAGTTGGGGTTCTCTATCTTGGAATTGGTTGTGTGAATAAAAGTAGGATATCTTGTTTGCTTCTATATGATCCAATTCACAAAGTTACCAGTTGATTTATTTAAAAAATGGGTAATTTCCTATTTGGCTTGTGAATCGAAATGAACCAACAAAATGAGCACTGAAAAATTACATTTACATGATGTTGATAAAACCTAATTCAATTGCATTAGTCAGTCCCAGGTTATTACTGTAACATTCAGATTCTAGTTTTTTCTCTAGCTTTTCCTGTTTGTGTTTTTGTTTATTGAGTTGAAGTGATATATAATTGATGAAGTCTTGGAGAAATTTGCCATCCTTAGGCATTCCTCAAAAACTTATTTGGTTTCTCAAGAGCCACTTTACAAAGCAAAAGCCAACTGCATTGTTTTGCAGGCTTCTTCGGTGTAAACATAGGCTTGATTCTTCCATAACACAAATGTTGATTTTCTCCTCTTTAATTCAATTATATTTGTTGACCAATTGAAAAGGAGTTTTGAGTCTCAAGGTTCAAGCCAACTGCATTGTTATTAACGTGTCTCTTGCTTGATTTTATACATTAAGGATCTGTTATCATTCCACTTTTTTCGTGGAAGACTTTTAGCAGCGAAAATTTTTGCTGCTAAAAATAATCATTCCACTTTTTGCGACGACAATTTTCGTCACCAAAAAATATTGTAAGACTATTAGCAGTGAAAATTTTCGTTGCTAAAAGTGGAATGATTATTTTTAGCAGCGAAAATTTTCGTTGCTAAAAAAAATGTGGAAGACTTTTAGCAGCGAAAATTTTCGCAGCTAAAAATAATCATTCCACTTTTCGCGACGACAATTTTTGTCGCCAAAAACATATTGCAAGACTATTGGCAGCGAAAATTTTCATTGCTAAAAGTGGAATGATTATTTTTAGCAGCGAACATTTTCACTGCTAAAAATCTTCCACAATTTTTTAGTGACGAAAATTTTCGTTGCTAAAAGCGGAATGATTATTTTTAACAGCGAAAAGTATCGCTGCTAAAAGTCTTCCACAGTTTTTTTAACGACGAAAATTTTCGTCGCTAAAAAGCTTCCATTTAGCGACGATTCAAATTTTTCGCCACTGAAACTCTTTTGTGGCGGTGTATTAGCAACGAATTTAGCGACGGAAATTTTCATCGCTAAAACGCTTTAGCTACGAAAATTTGGCTTTTAGCGACGAAAATTTTCATCGCTAAAAGTAGGATTTCTTGTAGTGCCACCACAATAAACAGGGGGAGATTGACGCCCACCATTAAAAACTTTTAGGGGCTTAGGAAGTTTTAGATCAAGCTGATATTTGTGTTCTCTACTCATTCGGGTGTTCCTGACCTAATCAACAGTTTGGATGACAAATAAACATTACATTGAGCGTTAAATTTATTTTAATGATGGGCATTCAATCTCCATTGTTTTCTTGTAGTGTGGTCCGTTCGAGATTTGGATATCCATCATTTTTTGGATCATGTTCATCTCGAAAAATAGATGGACGGCTTGGATAGAGCACGTATGTATTATGAGGGGCTACAGAGCATGGTCAGTAGCCACTTCCCTACTGTCAGTACGCAATCCGCGTCCATTGGGTGGACCCAATCCCTTGCACTGCATTTACTCTTCAGCACAGAGCAACGATTGGAGGCTCTCGCATACTATGAAAGCTTAAACGGTGGCAATGTATTCTGGATAATTTTGAAAAGCGGATCACAAAGGGTGTGGCATTTCTACCAATTAATGACCACAGGATAGTCTACAGCCTATTTGGGTGCCACTTGATAATGAGTTCTGTGCATTATTTCTAAAGCTTGTTGAGCCTGCTAGAAACTCACTGAGGCTGAGTGAACTCGACTCGACTAGCCAAATTACTTGAAACTTGTTGGCAAGCTCAAGTCGGTTGGCACTTGGTTTGGTTTTGGTCATATGTGGTCTGTACAGGCATGTCAAAATTAGTTGTGCAACTCGATTCAAACCGAACAATTTGATCCCAAATGCCAAGATATACATATATGTCAAATGTGAGTGAGCGTATATGACCAAGATTTGAGAAGATCTATTCAGCCACTCATTATTGAATTGTAAGATAATCAAACCATATTTAAAGGTTGGGGTTCTTCTTCTGATGATGGGTTACTTCTTGCATTTCTTATAAAAGGACTCTAACATACCACTATAATCGAACAAAAAAGGAAATATTTACAGTCGGTGGTTGTAGGGAACAACTGAAGCACACAAAACGGAATCAAGCAAAGTATTTGCAATCAGACAAATAAATCCAAGCAAGAACAATCCAAATTTTATGTGAAAAAACCTTTGCAGGAAAAAACTGTCAAAAAAAGACACAAGTAATGCACTATGAAAACAAAATTACAAGAGATAGATGATCTTACCGATTCGAACAAGCCTCAAATTTCCTTCAAACTCTAGCTATGCCCTTAAACCCTTGAGAATGTTTTTAGATAGCCATAATACAACTTAATCCCTCCCTAATCCCAATTACACCCAAAATATAGATTATCTAATGAGAATAGGAAACAAATCCCACACTTACGCAACTCTACGCGTGTTTAATGGGACCTGGATGGCATTGACAGACATCGAAGATCCTTCGATGCCATCGATTAGCAACTATAAAACAGTCCACCATCCAACATGAATTTTCTGAATTTGCTCGATGGGATTGAGCATCTATCGATGGCATTAACATCTACTCGAAGGCATCTAGTGGTCTGTCGATGGCATCGACAGACCCTGTTACCGATAGATTTAAAACATTAACAACAATCTCGACCATGTCTTCAATTTTTATTGTCTATAACTCATTAACCTTCATCATCTCTAATTTTCCTTCCATCATAGCTTTATTGTTGCTTCTCGTGCACACTCCATCTTTCATTAAGCCTTTGCCAAGCTCTGAGAAGTAGCACAAAACTTGAACTTCCATGCAGGAACCACCTTAAAAAGCATATCAGCCAGATTCATGCTTGTGTGGATCTTCTCTAGAATCATGCCTCCTTCCTCAAGCAATTGTCAGATAAAATGACAACATACATCAATATGTTTAGTACATGAGTGATAAACAGAATTTTTAGCCACATTAATTGCGTTTTCGCTATCACAATTGACTAATATGGCCTCCTACTGAAGCCCTAACTAATTTATCATTCCTCTCAACTAAACACCTACCTTAAACACTTCTGTTGCCACCATATACTTAGCTTTGGTTGTGGAAGGAAGTACCACAGACTGAAACTTCGACATCCAATTGATCACTCCACCCGCTTGCACAAACAAGTAACCTGAAGTCTATCTTCTATTATCCACACTGCCCACGTAATCTGAGTCCATAATCTACTAATTGTCCCCTAATTTTTTAAATGTTAAGGCGTAATCTTACATACCTTGAATATATTGAAGTAACCATTTCACTGCCTTCCAGTGTTGCTTGCCAAGGTGACACATATATCTGTTAACAACACTTATCACATGTGAAATATTTAATCTTGTACAAAACATAGCATACATCAAGCTACTAACTATACTCAAATAAGGCACGTAAGACAACCTTCTCTTCTTCATCTGTTTCAGGACATTATTCAGAAGAAAGCTTAAAATGAGTCGCATGGGAATGTTGATCGGCTTTTCCCTATCTATCCCATACTTAACCAATACCTTCTCAAGGAATTCTATCTGAGATAATTATAGCCTGCTCCTCTTCCTATATATATATATATGTTAATGCCGAGAACCCTCTTTGTAGCCCCCGGATCTTTAATCTCGAATATCCCTGATAGTTGAGTATTCAGTATGTCCATATCAAACATGTTATAACTGGTAATAAGCATGTCATCAACATATAATACTAAGAAAATGAACTTTCCATCACTCGATGTCTTGTAATAGATATAATGATCATACTTACTCCTAGTAAACCTCTAACTCATCATGAAATAATCAAATTTCATGTACCACTGCTTAAGCAAGTATTTCAAGCTGTATAATGACCTTTTCAACTTACAAAATTTGTTCTATAAACCTTTTGGTTGCTTTATGTAAATCTGTTCTTTCAATTTCTCATGTAGAAAAGTCGTCTTTATATCCATCTGTTTCAATTCAAGCTTGTATTAGGCAACCAGCGCCAATATGAATCTGATAGATACTTGCTTCACCACATGAATGAATATTTTAGTGAAGTTAACACCTTCTTTCTGAGCATATCCATTTGTCATCAACCTTGCCTTGTACCTATTTTGTTTATTCTTAAAGATTCACTTACACCTGATCACTTTAGGGCATATGAGAAGCTCTACCAGCTCTCACGTCTCATTCTTATGCAGAGAGCCCATCTTGTTATGCTTTGCAGATTTTCACTTTTTCGACATCTGTATCGACAAGAGCCTCTTAAAAAATAGACGGATTTCTCTTATTCGTAATGAGAGCAAATGCAACATTTGAGTCATCTCTATATCTCATGTAACACCCCGAATTTTTGCAGCTCGAGTATATACTCGTACCCAAGAACTCTGAGTGTTAATAATGTAAAAATTGGATGCTTCAAAATCATACCTTGTTTTTTTTTTTAATCACATCTAGTTACATTCACGAAGGTAACCATTCGCAAGAGTAAAATTAACTGTATTTATTATTCCATTAGAGTAAATGAATTCACCAAATCATCAAATGCCCTCTCAATGAGAGCTTATTACATTATCATAATTTGTAACGAAAAATAAATAAAACTAAGTGTGCACTATTCTTCTTCTTTATTTGAACCCGTTTTACATCAACCTATGATTCACCTGCAACATCTGTATGGTTGAAGAGGGTTAATGCCCTACTCATAGTGGTGGTTGCCCTTTAAAGTTTATAATGATTTAAGTAATCCATAAGAATAACAGAAGGGTCCCGATACATCCCATACTCCATAAATACAAGTGGAATCGGTATGCGCAAACATTCTATATGAAATGTATGCCTAGCAAAGTATGTGCGGTCCATCACGTTCAGTAATCATCATAATGTGAAAATTACTTTATAAATATCTGGCTCACCCCGCATCCTATACTACGGAGATTCGTGGGCATCTCCCACGTTAACGTGGATTTATACGAATATCTCAAGGCGGCATAACACACGGATCAGATGAATTACATGACACAATTTGTTCATGGAGTAATTATTTGCGACATCCAATCCCGAAAGTGATGTAACACACATTGCGAATTACTTACATTGATTTGCACACCACTACCCCAAATCCATGGAATTACTTGTCGACCAAGAGGGTCGCTACCCGAAACATATTACGTCCACGATGATATATAGATCACTAAGGTGGGATTTCTAACATGATACTTGCGTGATAATTTAAATTGTGTAACAAATATTCATAGGGTGATGATTTACAATAATAAAACTTGAAACACGTAAGAATCAGATAATCAAATCAAATTATTGCAAAATTTAAAGGAAAAATCCTCACCTTAAAATTGGATCACTCTCTCATATCATTTGGATTTTGTGTATGCATTTTTAGTGTTGGATTCTAAACATGATTACATAGATTATACAGTTAGACCGTAACACTAAATAGGTCATATGTTATGATAAAAACTTATGTTAGACTTAGGCTACGATTTGAATTTGGTTTTTAACCTACTACTATATCCATATGGGAAAACTTAAATTTAGATGGAGTCAGGACAGTGGCTTACCTTGTTCAGCTTATTGAATCAGCCCAATCAAAATTCAAATTCTAGCGACTGCGCTTGCTGCCTTAATTCGGTTTGACTTGGTTTTCTATGTAATTTGAATTTTGAAAAAAAAAATCTGGATGAGCATTTATATTTATTTGGAATTTACCAACAGTGATATGAACTATTAACTTACCTCTGTTTAACCAAGGATCTGGGTTTGATTAGCCTTTTGAATTCGATGACTGCTGTGACAGCCCGACGATGTTATAGGCGTCTCTTTCTTCCTCTCTCTTTTCCTCTCTTTCTTTCCCATGTTTCTCTCTCTCTCTCTCTCCCTCTCCCTCTTATCTGTTATAGATGTTCCACAACATTAGAGGAGGGATTTATATAGCTGCAGAGTTTCTAAATCATCTTCGCGTGACCTTAAGACACTAGGTTACATTGAGCAGAATCGGGTATGCGCCGGGTTTGCACAAGTAAGTTTAAATTTCATTTTGATCTGACAACTACAATCCAGATCTCTGGTTCTTTCTTGTCTAATATTTTGGAGAGTATAATATACTTAGATGGGCCATCCGGAACATGGTTTTGATATCTTTGAATAGGGTTAATCACTGTGATTAACACCTAGCGTTTTCTTGAGGAAGACAACTCATGCATTAATGGCTGATTTCATCTCAGTCCATTTATACTTGAACCAGTTCTTCCAGACGGTCTGGGTTTTCCAAGGGAAACTTGGGAGGGCCAAGGATTAAGGTTATAGAATGGTTCTTTTGGTGGGTTCCATGAAATTGTGTGACAGCTAGTTTATTTATTTATTTATTTATTATTTTTATTTTTATTTTTTTTTACGTTTTCACAATCGAGTCCTTAAATCTCAATTTTTCTAGCATGGTGGGATCCTTCGAGCTTTCCTGGATCTCCTTGTTGGAGTCGAAATTCACTCCAATGAAGATTGAATAGTTCAGATCTGAAGATTCAAAACTAGATGTTCCTGGTGGAAAAGTGCCTCTCGAGCACATGTCTTTCGGACGTTGTTACAACGTGCAGAGTGAAACCGACTTTGGTTCAATTATTAAAGCAAGTGGGGTCCACTGTGATGAGTGTTTGGAAAATCCACTCCCTTCATCAATTTCACAGGGTCTTGTTAGGCCATGGTTGCAAATATAGAGTTGATCGGAGACTTATCCTGAAAGTTCTCCTACCAGGTGATGGAATGGATTTAATCTCAATTAACGGTCCACGCTTAATAATCAGGGCCCAATTTTGGAGAAAATGTGTGTTTAGGATAGGCAAACGTTTGGAAAAAATTTGATGTTTGATCGATGGTGGGAATTCCCTAAATCTAGAATTTCACTATCGCGCCAAAAGGAAGAAATTGGCTTCAACATTCAACGGTGTATAATCATATATCCAGATCTAAAATTTGTATAATCTCGTATTCATATGAGGCTAAAGTGTGGTCCAAATTTGAGTTGCAATGGATAGTAGGAAGTGGTTAAATCAGATACGAATACCTATTATGAATACCTACGAGCTTTCCTCAGTCAATGGACACCAAAATCAACGATTAAGGGGCTGATTTGTCAATTGAGCCACTTTTACAATGATCTAATGGCTGAAATTCGGCATGTGTGTTTAATTTATGATACCTAAGCATGGTATGAAATTTCGTATCAAATGAATCCTGAGAACCATGTAATATGAAATTTAAGGGTCTTCGTTAATGACATTTTCATAATTATTGATTATCTAAGAGTTTTGAGAAATCTAATCATTTTACTTGGTTATATGAACATTTCTAAGCAATTCTTACAAAAGAACTTACATCTAAATCATTATGAATAAAAAGTTATTCACCAAATTAATTAAGGGAAGGAATATATATCAAACGACATAATGGATGGTTAGATGACATGTAAAAATAGTAGAGCTTGATGGTTAGTACTCTGACCATGTATGCTAGTGGATATACGGTCAGTTTCATAAATGGATGAACATAAGTAGTTTTTAGAGTTATCAAGAGGTAAAATATGTATACAGTTAGATTCAAGTAACTTGTTCACATGTGTAAGTTCCTCAGATTGTAGTTCTAATGGTGGGTTAAGCATATACATAGGTGGGGAACAAGATGAACAAATCAAAATCTCGATTCGATACGTGTATGAGCGGATGTAGAGATCGGGTTATCGGTTTACTATGATCGGGTGGTCCAAACTCAAAGCAGACAGTCAGATATCTTTACCTAGCAGTGAATAGTTGACCGAATGGTCGGTTATGATGGAAAAGTGAGAATACTTGGATATATGATGATCTTGTCCTAGAAATCAACGGTCAGATGACTTGATCTATGGATGAAGATTATTCCCAACAGTCAGATTCATGTTAGAGAATTGATGAAAGGTTAGAATAGGCTAAATTATGGCATACACATGTATATACTAAATTAAATTTCATGGTAACACTCACTACCAAAAAAAAAGAGCAAAGGTTACGGACTATAAGAGATTTTGGCTACGGATACAAACCGTAGAAAAATTGCTGTAAGTTTAATCCGTAGCTAAAAGCTCCAACTCTTCATGTCTTAGTTAGAGGGCAAGGGTCCAATATGGGGCTCTATGGGTCCACTGCAATGTATATGTTTTTATCTAAACCGTCCATCCATTTTGAAAGCTCATTTTAGGACGTGGCCTGAAAAAATGAGACAGACCAAGGCTCAAGTGGACCACACCGTAGGAAAAAGTGGAGATTAAGCGCCTACAATTAAAAATTTATTTGGAGTGGTGTGGTTGACTTAGGCCTTCGATATTCCTCCTTTTTTGGATCGTGTCTAAATTTAACTGTCAAAACTAATGGATGGCGTGGATAAACTACATACATCACTGTGGGCCCCACAGAACCCTCGGTAGGAACGCATGTCCCTAGTACCGTCGAGATGTAATCCCTAATCTACACCGAAAAACTGCCCGCCATTTTTTTTTCATTTTGGCGGGTTGTTCCCTTTCTCTTTCCCTCTCTCCATCTCATTCTAAGAGTCATCTGGACTGGAGGAGATGTTTTCTCCATGCGGTGAAGAAAGAATCGCATGCTAACAGCAATATGCAGAAGCTTGACTAGCAACTCCAACCCCTCTCTTAGAGCCCTTGGTAGGAACGCCCGTCCCTACCTCCTCCCCTCGCCTTCTTACTCTGGTAATCTCTCTCTCTCTCTCTCTCTCTCTCTCTCTCTCTCTCTCTCTCTCTCGGTTTTTTCATTTCTCTTTCACCCATGAGGGATTTGAGGGTTTGTGGATCTTAGGAATTCTGTCGTTGTGGATTTTGGAAATTGGGGATTTGGGGATTTTAGGGATTTGAGGATATTGGGGACTTTCATATTGAAGGATTTTGGAGAAATTGGGGATTCGTGAATATAATACCCGAAAAAATAGACATTTTGCATTTTGTGGGGAGTGCATGGATGAATGGCTTCTAGGTTGATCGTGTGGATTTTTATTTTTATTTTTTGCATAAGAGGTGATACATGATTGAAACCCTTTTAACTAATTGTCAGATGTGCAATGCGTTATGCCGTGGATGTAAAGGATTCCCTATTGAATGATAGTAGGGAAGCACATCATGTGATGTGGGTTTTGTTTTCTATGGAAACAGTGAGATTTATGGAGAGGCCATCGCTACTTGTGTTTTAAAAAAATAAAAATAAAAAATGATCAGTAATCCAGACCATTGATCAGGTGGCCGTGTTGTTGGTGGACAAAAATCTCACCATGTGGGCAATCAACCTTCAATCAGTCTCTGGAGAACCAAACAATGGGCATTTATGACTCATTGGCAGTTCGACTGATCTATATACTATATGATTTGGTATGTAAACCTTGTATACTATCCAATCAACATCCTCACCAACTCTGATTGTCATTATTTTATCTTTTGTACAGGAGCATCTGTGTAAAGATAATTTATCTTTTATTTTATTTTTCCATGAAGGCTAGTCATGCATTCCGCTTTTTATTTTTTGTTCATCAACTATATTATTGTTAAGGTAGAAATGTACGATGGAATTCCAATAGTGCTATGTTTTGTAATGATATTTTCATGTTTTACAATTAGGGATCTATGTCATTTTGTAGGATTTGGAATCATGTGGGGACTTAATCATTTTTCTTGGGGTCAAGTACTCTTGAATCATTTTCTAAGTGACAAGTGGTACTTTTAATGATTGTATCAGAATTTTGCAGTTTTATTTTCACCTAATATAAATTTTTTTATTGACATTTCTAGCTATTGGCTACTCATAATCATCCAATTTAGTTCTTCATTTATTTATTCTTCAGTTTCATATTCTTTATGAGAATCGCTCTAATATTGCTTCATAACTTTCAGGGGCAGTCTTAAATTTCCATGGTCTCATAGGAGAGGAAATCATTCCCTTTTACTCCAACAATGGGAAAGTCTACTTTCACCAGATGGAAAGCTTTGAGATGGACTAAAGTTTTTGTAGAAAGTTTGCAGTCTCAGGTGAGAGACTCCTGATTTTACATGCCTACACACTTCTTTGATCTATTTTCTCCCTTGCTTGTCATATAATAACCATGAACTATTTGCAGGTTCTCGACGAAGCTGATTGAATGCTTGACATGGGATTCGAGCAAGAAGTTCACTTCATATTGAGCTAGACATCCTCTAGTATGTGATTTGTACAAAAACCATGAAAGAGTTTTGTTGGTTTTTGTTGTAGAATGAGATATTCATGGATATGAATCTGAATGAGCAATGTTGTAAAATAATCTATGGGAGGTACACATTTTCTCTATTTTGTTTCTATTACAATGTATTTTTCTTTTGTTCCTAGATATGGATATATGGAAACAACTTTGACTCTTTCCTCATCGCCGCTGTCAATCCCAACTGGCAAGCACTTGACTGTTGGGATGAGGAGAATGGGCAAAGTGGGGATTATGCTGCTCTCTGTGAGAATCCCTAGCCAAAAGAATACATTCTTGGGGAACTTACAAAGCATGATAAAGCAAAGAAGGTAATTAGTAGCTAAACAGTCTAAAGTGATTTTGCTCATTCTTGGGTTTTCAATACCATTTGTCATGTTTTTACTTATTTGGAAGCTGAAAGGTTTTATTAACTATCCCGTAGTCCACTCAAAGCTGAATCATAACTTATTCGTGCTTGACAGTTAAAAGGTTTCGAAATATTGAAAGCCGTCCATCTTGACCCAGTACCATTTGACATGGAGCGAGACCTTCTCACCCAACCAAACCTATAAGAAAATGTGGCAACAGTTGCTCAAATATTACCTAGTTAGCCCTTCTTCACCCTTTCTGGTAGGTCCCTATGAGAAATAATTATGATCTCTCAACACAGTAGCATTACCTACTTTACTTGAAGTATCAATTGATGATAGCTTCAAAATAATGTGCTAAAAATCATGCATTATTGCCTGTATGTTTTTGTGGACATAAAGGAGTGTTGTAGATTAAAGTATAGAAAAATGAGAGTGCCAATATCTAAATGGTTTGGTTTAGGTCTCAAAAGAAATCTCCACTGTCCATTCTGTTGTGGTGGTGATTAGAACTTTTAAAGAGTTGGGTGGGCACACTAGATAGGCCACGAGCCAAAGACTACATTGATGAATCCAGTCTGATTGATGGTGTGATGTTTGTTTAGATTCAATGAATGATTAGGATGGCCAGTGTGTTTTTATTTCATTTTGTTGTAATTCCAGGTGTAACTTTGAAAGAATTTTCTTTTAAATATATATTTTTTTAAAAACTATTGTTACTTTGGCTAATGGCATGAGAACTATTTTTTTTTTTTTTAGCCAGAACAAATCATAAAAAACATCTATTTTCGTTTCATTTTGTTGTAATTCCAGGTGTAGCTTTGAAAGAGGTTTCTTTTACATCTTTTTCTTTTTAAAAAATGTTGTTACTTTGGCTAATGGCATAAGAACTAATTCTTTTATTTCAGCAAGATGAAAAACATGTTGTTTCGTATGCACTTTTCCTTTTCTTTTGGAATCTCTACGAATGTCAATCCGAGTTCATACTTCTATGCAAGTTTGATTTACCATTCCTTTTTTGGTTGAAACTAATGGACAACCTTGATGCTATGGAAAAGTAGGTCTTTGAAACTAAGTTTGCCAAAATTGGAAAGAGATTTGCTAATTCCACACACGTGTGTGCCTTGCCTTCCATGTGCATTCCAGGTTTGGACAATTTAACTTAATTACTTGCATTCCAGATATGTAATTTTTTTAGCAATTTTTAAGTGTCTGCCTTTCTTCCATCAACTCTGCCGGATTACTAACCTTTTTGTTCTTGTCTGAATGTATAAATAAAAGATAGTCCACTACTAAATACACCCAAAACACAAACCGAATGGTTAAGCTATGTATTTTCATTGATAAAAAGAAATGTACAATGGACCCACATGTTAAGTTATGTTTCTTCATTTCCTTTTGCTACTATCTTTTTTTTTTTTTTTTTTGGAAAGACTACTGTCATTCTGTTATATTATAATTATATAATATCTATAGAATTTTGTGGGTTTTTTTTTTTAAATTTATATTTTTTTAATACTCTCCTCTGTTTTTTCCCATGTAAAAAATTCATGGGTATTGTAATTTGATGGATTTCTTAGTTAAAATTACATGTTGGGAATCTAAGTCAGCTTTGATTTTGAATTGAGTATCCTTCTTTCTTCTCATTGCCTTATCTCCTTTTGGAGGAGATGCAGCTCATAGAGCTAGAAAGGCAGCTAAAACTGGAGATGGAATCCCGAAACAGAGTGAAAAAGAAGCTGAAACTCACGACAAAAAATCTACATATCCTAGGATGCGATGAAGTGCTAGGAGGTTGAACTCTTATTTAAGTTTATTCGGATTTTATGAGGATTTTTCGAGGCAGTTTCAGCGAGTAGCTTGGAGTCATCATAACAGTAAGATTTTTTTTTTTTTTTGTAGCTTGTGGACCCATCTGATGAGTCAACGATACAGATTTTATGCCTCCGTTTTCCTTTTATTAAAATCAACACCCGCAGGGAAATGCTTGTCTTGCATACTTTATAAGCTAGCATTATACCAAAGAAAGTTGCATAAACTTCTCGCAGAAGGTATGCCGATTCACTCTCACTTATCTCATGATTCTTGTTTTCTATACCCTACAACTTTGCATGTCTTACATCTTTGTATGATGGTTGTTCTTTCTTTCTTATTCTGAATCATTGCTGAAAAATGACTGATGGTTATCATACACATTAATTTGGCGTGAAGCTTACAGGAAGAGCTGAGGCTTTGGCGCAAAGCAAGAGTGCCATAGAAAAAGGTTCAATTTTTTAACATTTTTTCATGCATAATTCTCTATTTTCATTGATAATTTCATTGAATTGAAGTTGGGTTTCTTTATTGTACGGATTCCAGAGAGCTCAAGTGGTAATTGGAATCTATCATGATTGGAACTACTAAACATTTTGAATTTCAAGAATCAGAGGTAAACCATTTATGGCTTGTAACTTCAATATTGTATATAAACAAGTTACAGGTTTTTTTATAGCTATTTTGATTATCTGTTACTGTGAGTGACGAATTTCTAGCTTATTGTGAAGCTTCTTGATATACAACAATGCATAGATATTGCCATTTTTGTTGTTTATATTTGTAACAACCATAATCTATTTGATTTTTTCCTTGTACTGATTGATTTAATATGGATTTCCTTCATCCCGCAAATCAATCATCTATCACTACGGGTTGGAAATTTCTTAGTAGCTTATAAGGTTCCTTGATGTGGAATGATTTGTAAAAGTTTGCCATTCAAATTCAAATTGCAGTCCATTTCAATTCTGCAACTAAGCAGATGATGATATAATCTTGGAAATGGCATTAATTCATTCTCAACTATTTATTTCTAGCCGATAGTTTTAATGGAGAAAACTGTTGAGGTGGCATAGATTTTGGTAGCTTTATTTTCCTTTTCATGTCATTTTTTTTTTCTTTATATTGCTCCATTTTTGGTCTGTTTTGCCAGAGCGTAAAAGTTTTTGTCAGAGTTACAAAATGCATTTACATTCTCATTCCAATGAAGATGGAATTCTAATTTGTTTTTGGAGGTCTTTTGGAACATGGAACCTTGCACATCTTTTACATGTTCTACATAGAGATACACATGCACCTGATGTACTTGAGGTAGAACCCGATACAATTGAGCTGTATTGGTATTGTGAATTGTTTTCTGTACAAGAAAAATACATATGAATGAGTGCAGTATTGAAAAAAAAATGGTTGGAATCTTATTGCAAATTCTTTGTTGTTGCCAACCAAGACTGCAAGGAATTGTAAATCAGGAAATGTTGCTGACTCTGAACAGTTTATAGAACCAATACTTAATTCTCTCAAAACGTTGATGACATTGAGAAAACCCTTAAATAAACTCATACTTAACTTCATAGTTTTTCTCTATTGTATTTTAGAAATTCCTATCCCTAAATTGCTGGGATAATGATGATTACAGTGTCATAGTTCGTAGCTCATTCATGAGAATTTAGCATTAAGTACTGTCCAGCAGTTGTGATATTAACACTTCTTTTCTTTTTGTTTATGTGAATTGAATCAACACTAAATAGAACTAAGCAAATTGCATAGTATGAGCAAAAGGTTAAACAGAGATATCCACAACCAAACAATAAATACAATGGTTGATCAATTCCTTTTTCCCTTTATATTTACAGATTTCCCAACTGAAGTATTGGAGTAGTGAAACCTTTTTCTAAGTTTCTCATTGTCAAAATCATTCTTTTCATGTTTGAATTGGTTTTCTTTGTATTATCGCACTGCCAGTTAGTGCTGCTATATATATGTTTCCACTAATGTCCCCCACGGAAATCATTGCAAGTGATCAATTGGCAATTGCTAAGGAAACTGGGCATCGGCTGGGAATGGGTACAAACATGTACCCATCTTCATCTCTTGGTTATTCATCAATCTATGCTGGTTATTTCAGTTTCAATGTAATAGAAATTGTATGTTATGTTGATACTGAATTTTTATATCCTCTCTGCTGGCAGCAAGAAATCTTGAAGGAAAAAGAACAGCTAGATGGAAAGGTATTGCCTCCTGCAAAATAGAGAGAAATGCAAAGGAGATTGGTGCAAAGGGAAGAGGATCTTGGTAGCATGTGTCAGATCTGGGATATTCATCAGTTGGGGGCCAGACTCACCAAGAAAAGGATGATGACCTGATGACCTTTTCTTTATATTTTCAGCATTATTGTAATTGTAATTGATTGAACAAAGGATTGTAATTGATTCATTATGGTAATTGTAATTGATTGAACGAAGGATTGTAATTGATTGAACGAAGGATTGTAATTGATTCATTATTGAATGAATGATTGATTATGCAGGTGATAATTGAATGAATGAATAATGAAATTTCTTTTAATGTAAGTGTTTCGACAAGGAAACAAAAGTATTTAGTTTGGGGAAACTATCTTATTCAGACATAACAATGGAACAGTATAAAGACAATCATCACACTTTATTGATTCTGAATTCATTTACATCCTCAAATATCCCTTGATTCTAAGATAGATTACAAAGAATTCATTATAAGTTCAGTTGTCATAATTAAATGTAAATTTCGGCAGCATAACGGCAATGATCCCAATCATCCCCTAGGACTTAGGAGGAATTGACGAATCGACCAACAGTCTTCAAGAAAAATAGAGATTTCGGCAAAGATTCCTATTATTTCAGAGTCATCTCCTGAGACTTAGGAGAAATACGTCTTTCTGTCGGTGACTCTTCATTCTCTCTTGAATAGGAAGAACTTGAAGATTTGAAGACTCCGACCATTTTAGCAGCATGACCCATTCATTGTTATAGATCATGAGAGCGATCGGTTTCTTGTGGTCCCCACGCAAACCATATCATTTGAGCGGGTCTGCGCAAACTGTAGGAGCCCTGTGCTCATTTGTGCAGGTCTGCACAATCTGCTGGAGCCCAATGCTCCACACCTTCGTTCTTCTTTCACTCCAAAATCTTCCAACCCCTTTTTAGAGAGAGAGCGGGGTATTTATGGGCATTTTCACAGGCGTAAAACTTTGACTTGGGCGATGTGGGACAAAAATAACTCACAACCATTTTTACACCACTGTTATATGGTTTGCGCGGATACACACAAACAATATGTTTTGCGCGATCCTGCGCAATCTTTATACTTTGTACGGTCCCGCAGAATCTGTATACTTTGTACGGTCCAGCGTAAAGTGTTCTCAGAACTAATTCTTTATTCATTTCTTTCAACCTTTTACTAAATGCCCTGATCTTTCCCTGCTTCAATTCTTCTCTTATTTTACGCCTCAACAGATGCCCCCTTGATCCGTTCTTTGCTTTTTCCAGAAAATTAAAGAAAAGGATCAAATCACCCTTTTCTGCAGGGTTTGCACGATCCCGCGCAAAGCCAGGTCGAGTACCGTACTCGGCCACGAATCCTATAAATAGCCCAACAACTTTGTCATTTATAAAATCCTTTGTGCTCTGGCAAAATTTTGCTTTTGCAATTCTCCTCCGTGCAAACCATATCGTTTGCGCGGTCCCGCGCAAACCCTTGCAGTTTGCGCGAGTTCCTTTAAAGTCCAAAACGTTCCGTGCAACCCATATGCTTTGCGCAGACCCGTGCAAAGTGTCTCGCACTTAGCCGATTTTCTCTCTTTTGAACCTTCCGACACTTAGCCATTTTTTCTCTCTTTGAATTTTTCCAACACTTAGCCATTTTTCACCTTTCTTCTATTCTCAGTCCGATATTTATCTTCTTTTCTTAACTCCTTACATCATTATGGCTTTTATAAAACAAACAGCCTGTCCTGTGACTCCTCCTTCTGATCAACCTTCTTTCAATCAACCACCTGCTAAGCGAATGAAGACTACCTCTAAAACTCCTGCTTATTTCAAAGAGCCTGTTCTTCCCACCTTTGACTTCTTTGACCGTATTAAATCTCTGTCATCCCCCATTCATCGATCCATATCATTAGGAGATATCAAATGTACTCTGAAACACGGCAGAGAGTACGATTGGGATGAATGGTTAAAGACTACGGCTCACATTCGTACTAATAGTAAAAGACCACCTCTTCGTGAAGACACTCCCCCGGCCTCTCGTTGGAAGAAAACTCGCCGGAATAAGGCGAAAGAGTTTGCAGAGAAAATTAAGGAACATAAGAAGAAGAGACTTCAAAATTCATGGGATTCAGTACGAGTTGTTGAAGGAGTTATGAAGTTCGACAACCCTCATGCAGAAGGCATGACGATCATTCCCATCAATGTCTATCGCCATCAGTCCATGCTTGACTGTGAATCTAAGGATTACGTTCATGGTGAAAGATTGATGTATACTGAATCGTGGGGCACAAGAGAACCCCGGATCCTTGAGGGAGTTATACAAACTCAGAAGCCGCGATAAAAGATAGGAGAAATTCATCCCATGATCTTCTTAGTTCCTTTCCATAGCCCTCACGACCTCTTTCCTTCACATTTTAATGAGACAGTCCGGCAGCATTTTCGAGATCGGGAACAACTCTGGGGACAAGCAGAATTTCGCATCAGAGGCCTGTTAACTGCTCAACATTATTATTCTGATTGGGCAGAAGCTATTTTACTGAAGGACACAAGCACACTTGTAAAAATCGGCCTTTATGACGCTATAGAGGTGACTTCCAAATACTTCTATAGGGAACCTACTGTACTGAAAGGCTTCCTCGAGTACTGGTCGCCCACAACTAACTCCTTCCACTTACCCTATGGTGAAATGAGCATAACACTTTGGGATCTTCACCGCATAGCTGGTCTCCCGATAACAGGTAAATTCTACGATGAATTCATTCCAACCAATAGGGAACTGGCTTTTGTATCCTCTCCAGATCGCAGACCTTCTATCTCTGAAACCACTATCGAACTGTTTAAGGAGATGAGTAAATTTCCCAGTTTTCACAAGACCTCCCCTTTGCAATGGCTGACACATTTCTCTAGAGGCCTCAGGTATTTGTTAGTCCGATAATCGACTTTTCTCCTCATATTCTTGCTATCTAGCGATTTCTACATATTTACCCTCTCTCTTTATTATTATTATTTTTTCTTTGCAGATTTCGTGATTGTCACTCCAAGGAACTAACAAAGCTTCGAGCTGCAATGAAGGGGAGACTGGAGTATAGCTCCTTCGGAGAACTTGCAGCTTTCTTGGCCTATTTGCTGAGTTTGGTCGTATTGCCTAGCTCTAAAATGTTGTTCGTCCCACCGTCTTCGCTATAGCTGGTGCTTTGCCGGAAGGCCATAGATACTCCCTTGCTGCCCTAGTATTATGCTCTATTTAAAGAGGCCTCGGAGAGGTAGCTACCCATGTGAAAGATCCTATTCTTGGAGCCTCATCTGCACATACTTCTTGGCATTATATCACAGGGTGGCTAGGGGTCTATTTTCCTTGGACTTTCGAAGCTCCAGAGCAAGCATATGTTCATCCTTCTCATCTTCCACTCTGGTTCTTCCAACAAAGAGCGATGGCCAAAAGAGCGTATGACTGGGTTGCCAATAAAATTTGGGATGATGACCAAATAAACTTCTTTCAATTCCGCCTTTATCGTTACACTAAGGATACAGAATGGTGGACCAAGAAACACTGACTGCAGTGGAAAGAGCTTTCTTCTTTTCCATTCGTTCTTGCAGCCTACCCCTTCGGGAAGGGATAGAGTTTTGGAGGGAACCTTACTACCCTAGTCATTTCGCTCGTCAATTCGGTTACGACCAAACTGTACCATAAGACTGCGGGCTAGTTACTCGAAAAATGCGTTGTTATGGAACAAGTCCTCTCAACTGGGCCATGATATGGAAATAGCTGCTGAACAGCTGCGTTGGATCTTCCTTCATAATTTCAGGCTATAATCGCATAGTCCGTACATCATATGGCTGGATGCGATGGTGGGATCATCAGTCATACTTGGTCACTAAGTGCTTGCCAGTGGATTCCTCCATCTTTCTCCATCCGCCTAGGCTGAAAGGTAGAAATCTAGAGAGTGGAATTGGCTATATCCCGGAAAAGAGTCATGCATCTCATCATGGAGAAATTTGTAGGAAGATATCATTAGAAGACCCTATCCGTGAGATAAAGCCTATTAACACTTTGGATGGCTGGTTTGCTCATGGAGTTTTAAGAGAATTTGAGCAATCTTGCCGGGACTTTACAGATCAGGCTACAGACGACGCTGAAGGTGCATCTTCCCCGGTTCCTGCAGAGACTGCAGCGATTCAAGAAGAACCAGTTAATGATACTCCTATACCTCCTCCACAACCCCTTGGTCCTAGCTCATCTTCCCCGATGACTAGATCGAGAACGCGTTTATAGGCATCATCTCCTGTTCTTTCAGAGGGGACCAGACAAGCATCCGCCTCCCCTACAATCAAAGAGTCTGCACCAGAGAGCAACTGGGATGCTTCTTGTAAAGGAAAGCAAGCTATCGTTGAAGAAGTTGACGAAGAAATTTTGGGAGATGAGAGTTCAGCTTCATCATCAGAGACTACTGTCTCTTCATAGTATGAAGACGACAAGGACAGTGAAAGCAGTGAGGATAAAGTAACGATTTTGAAGAAGGCGAAGTCGATATTGGCGAGGAAGAGGAAGCAATTACAGAAGGGGTTGAAATGGAATCTCTTCCTGCAACCTCTAAAGCTCTTCCTGGCATTAATATTCTTACTAAATCTCCTGTAATTGAGGAAGATTAGGAGGAACATTAAGATTATGGCGAATACGGATATTCACCTGGTAAAGGAGATTTAACTTTTATATGCATATATTTATCTATATATTTAACAGCAATTATTTATTTAGAATTATTTTGTCTCCCTTTTTAGGTGCTCAAGTCGCTGAGATAGGCGCAATCTCTTCAGTGAATCCTCCTGCAGGAACTTCACCAAGAGCTCCTGTAGTTCCGTTGGTGGTATATAAAGTGGTAGCTCGTGAAATTATATTTCCAACAGAGACCACTGACTTGCCAACTCCAGCTACCAGAGATTCTAGTACGGAAGCTAGAGCACCATCTTTTGCTGATATGGTGGGACTCGGCCCTTCCGCGACCCGGGGAGCTTCTCCTTCTGTTAATCGTATTCTAGTGACAGGTATATACATGCACTAGTAATTTTACTTAGAACCGCATATTTCATAATATATCTGAATGCCTTTCTTCTTTTGTTATAGGAACTCCTTGTAGCGGTGCGGCCAGTTCCGACTCTGTAGCCACTACATCTGAACTATCGTCTTTTGCAAAAGTCCCTGTTCACAAGATGCTTATGGTGAAACACTCTTTGTTGACGATAGCCCATATCTTCAGAAACCCTGATCAATGGTTGGACTTGGATGTTGCTATAGAAATTTTGGAGAGCTCTGCTAAGATGGCTAGAATTAACATATCTCCTTTGCGCGATTTGCTCCTTAAATTCCACGATTCAGTAATCTCATTGGCGTCGGTAGAAAATGCTACAATTGCCCCTAAGATTTTAGAATACAGGAAGCAGCTGGCTGCATCTCAAGAACAAGCCTTTTTGACGGATTCATCTATCTCCAAACTTGAGCAAGAATATCTGATTCTTCAAGATTAATTAAAGATTCATATTGATGAGAGAGTGACCACCCGAGATCGTATCGCAGCCCTGAAAGAGGAAATCTCTCAACTGGAGAGGAAGAATCATGAGCAAGACTTAGTCATTCAGGATGTTGAAGAAAGGATGCGGGCGAATGTTCGATCCCTTGATATAGAAAAATCTGTACGACTCCAAGGTAGAGAAATGATCGCTTCTTTGGAGAGCAAGCTAGCCGGTGTTCCTGATCAGGCGAGACTTATTCTTGAAGAAAAATCCAAGCATGATGCAGCTCAGGCACAATTAAAAGAGGATTTGCGCAAATATATAGAGGCAGTAGGGGTTACTGAAGAACTTTAAACATGTGATTTTTGAACATGTAATCTTTGCTTTCATGCTTTTGGACGGGTAATTTATTTGACTTAACATATGCTTTTATGATAGCATCTTGAGATATTTACAATGGCATTTACCACATCGCATATTGATGACATTTATGCTAACATTTATCACATCATATTGTGGAAACCCTATTTTCATACAGTAATTTCATCATTATCCTTAATTATAATTTTCAAGCCTTTTATGCTTTGTTAGCGCGGGATTCTCTATGTGAGTATTAAATTGGCGGTGCTAAGTTTCAATTTAATTAGCCACACGCAGTTTAAGCTCATGAGTAGTGGAGCGCGCACACACACACAGTTTAAGCTCTTGAGTAGTGGAGCACTTGTTGGTCTTATATGATGGTCTCTGTAACTCTCTAGAGTTCTCTTGGACTTTTCACTACCTTGAGTTCACAGGCCGGTCCATCAGAGGGGCCCAGTGACGCTACCGAGCGGTGAACTGTTGGTTTTACACACAGGGTTGGCCACGGTAACTCTCTAAAGTTCACAGGGCTCAAGGCTACCTTTGGATACCAAATCTAGGGTCGCTAGTCCATCAATGAGTAGGCTTAATCCCTTCCTCACGAGTTACTACTTAAATCAAACCCTAGACCTGGAGGGTCTTATGCATGGTTGGCCTAAAAGCTTACACTGCGGCCCCTGTTTTCTTCATTTGCAAGGTCGAGCCCATTCAAGGGAGGGCACTTTCATCCGTTCCCTGTGGCGCTGCCGGAAAGCTATAAGATGGCATGGGAGTTACGGTGACTAGTCTTCACGGATTTATGGCCTTTTAGGCTTTGAATCCTTGACTTCGTCAGCTGCCCGCATGAGTGCGCACGATGGTCTTCGCGGGCTTTTTAGGGCCACTGACTCCTCGCCGCTGCCCGAATGACGATCTTGATGGGTCTTATGTGTAGTTGGCCGGCCCTTTTAAAGCTTGATCCTTTGAGAGGTTGATCCTTTTTTTTTTAGAGCTTGATCTTTTTTATTTGGCTCTTTTAGGATTTGGCTTGGCTAGACTACCTCTTTGATATATCCTTACTTTTGATAGTATCTTTAAGAAGATCCGTGCCTTGTAAGGTAATAATAATTGTGATCATTGTCATTGCCAGCATATTAAATGTTTCCGACTGATTGATATGTCTTTGTTTTTTATAATATCTTCAAGAGGATCCGTGCCTTGTAAAGCAATATATCAATCTTGTCAATATCTTCAAGAAAATCTTCAAGATGATATTGACTTTGTCAAACTTATTTGGTGATGACAATGATCAATATATTTTTTAGAATTAATGCTTGCTAACATAGTTGACATGCTCGTGAATTTCTTCTTCATAGCTTCTTTTGTTGACATATAGACATGATCTTATTCCTCCTTGCCCCCTTTTGATATAGAATCATTATGCCGATAATATTCTGGGTCAAAATCAGCAAGTCTGTCTTCAGGGGTAGTATCTTTTGATGAAGCGGGCATTGACAGGTATACCGATACCCCGTCCCTCTTGATTTGTGATTCTATATACCCCATTGGAGTATACTTCTTTTACCACATATGGACCGTCCCATTTAAGCTCAAACTTGCCCCCTGTCCGGCGGGTGACCACTATATGTCTTTTCAGCATTAGCACCATATCCCCTTTTTTGAAAGAGCGGTATTTAATTTGTTTATCAAAGGCAGCCGATATCCTGGCCTGATATGACTACAACCGCTGCTGAGCTGTTAGACGTTTCTCATTGAGCAGATCTAATTCTTTCAGCCTTATTTTTGCATTTTCATCATTTGTTACAGACTGATGTACCGCTATTCTGAGCGATGCCACCTGTATTTCAATTGGGATGACTGCCTCCATGCCATAGATTAATGAATACGGTGTCACCCCTATTGATGTTCGATGGGTAGTTCTATAGGCCCATAATGCTTCCTGTAACTTTTCATCCCAATTGTGCTTATTGCCTGTCACCGTTTTCTTTATTATTTTGACAATCGTTTTGTTAAACGCCTCTGCTAATCCATTGGCCGAGGGATAGTAAGGTGTTGAAAACGAATGTTGGATGCCAAACTTCTGACACAACTTTTCCATGCCTCTATTTTTAAAAGGGGTGCCATTATCAGAGACGATCTTTTTCGGAATACCATGACGATATATTATGGCATGCCGGATGAAATTGACTACGTCCTTTTCTTTAACATTACGCAAAGCGGCTGCTTCGGTCCACTTGAAAAAATAGTCTGTCGCTGCCAAAATATATTGTTTTCCCTTAGACGAAGGTGGATTTATAGGGCCAATTACGTCGAGTCCCCAAGCTGAGAAAGGCCAAGAAGCAACGGACTGATGTAAGTCTTCCGGGGGAACACGTATTATATCCCCATGTATTTGACATTCATGACACCGCTTGGCATATTCTATCGCATCTTTGAACATGGTAGGCCAATAATAACCCATTCGATGCACTCTATGGCATAAATTTCAGCCGGCTTGATACGCTCCACATTCTCCTGAATGTGCTTCCCACAACATTTGATTTGCTTTTTGCTTGTCTAAGCACCGTAACAACATTCCATTATAAGATTTTCTATACAACACTTCACTGCACATGATAAATTTGCCTGATTGCTGCTTAATATGCTATCTTTGCGCATTATTTTCTGCAGGAAGTTATATTTGAGATAATCAACGAAAGGCTGACGCCAATCATCTATCGTTACTTCCAGACAGGATATAAGAAACATTTCAACGATTTCTTCGATAACCTCTACGGATGGCAGGAATCTTCTTTCTTCTATAGTTACCTGGAGAGGACTTCGATTTGTGCAGGACAGAGCCGCTGCCAGACTGACTAAAGCATCTGCTTTTACATTCTCAGATCGTGGTATATGTTTAATTTCCACATGATAAAACTGTTCAAGTAACTATTGTGCCTTCCGACAATAAGGCAAGAGCTCTTGTTTCCTTACTTCGAATTCTGTTGTCAATTAATTTATAATTAATTTAAAATCTCCGAAGATATGCAATAATTTTATTTCCATTTGCTGAGCTATCTCCATTCTGATAATGAGGGCTCTGTATTCAGCCTCATTGTTCGTGCATGTAGTGCCCAGTGTGAAGGAGTATGGTAACAGATCACCTTGAGGAGTAATGAATATCACTCCTGCCCCCGCTCCCGATGTTCGAGCAAAGACAAAATACATTTGCCATGGGCTCTGGGATTCAGCCAACATAACCTGCTCGTCCGGGAAGTCATCATTAATTTCTTCACTTTCTGCCACAGGATGTGCTGCGAGGAAATCTACCATGGCCTGCCCTTTTACCGCTTTCGCCAGTCTATATGAAATAGTATATTCTGATAACAATAACATCCATTTGGCTAATCTTCCAGACAACATTGGCCTGGTTATCAAGAATTTGATTGGATCTGCTCTTGAGATCAAAGTTATATCGTGGGAGAGACAATAATGTCTTAACTTTTGTACAGCGAATATCAACGCCAAACATTCTTTCTTGATCGAGGAATAATTGCATTTTGCCCCCATCAATGTTCGACTTAGATAATAAAGAGCAGTCTCCTTTCCGGCTTCATTTACCTGTGCCAACAAAGCACCCAAAGAATTTGTAGCTGCAGATGTATACAAGATAAGCGGCTTACCTCTCATTGAACCTGTTAACACCAGCGGCTATTTCAACAATTCCTTAATTGAATTAAATGCATTCTGACAGGCGTGATCCCATATAAATTTTGTATCTTTCTTCATTAGTTGAGAAAATGGCTGACACCTTCCTGCGAGGTTTGAAATGAAACGGCGAATGTACGCCAGTTTTCCTTGTAAACTTTTCAATTCCTTCAGCGTTGTTGGTGGCGGCATATTTTGAATAGCCTTAAGTTTTTCTGGATCAATCTCGATGCCTCTATGCCGTACAACAAAGCCAAGAAATTTGCCCGAAGATACCTCGAATGCACACTTAGCTGGGTTCATCTTTAATTGTTTCTTTCTGAGTCGACGGAAGACTGCTGCCAAATGTTCACGGTGTTCTTGATGATCTCCTGACCTAACCACCAGGTCGTCAACGTAGCATTCAACATGTTTATGCATCATATCTTGAAAGATATTTTTCATCGCCCTTTGATATGTTGCCCCGACATTTTTAAGACCAAAAGGCATAACTTTGTAACAGTAAATCCCAAGCGGTGTTCTGAATGCCGTCGCCTCTTCATCTTCGAGCGCCATCCTGATTTGATTATAACCTGCGTAACCGTCCATAAAAGACATAAAAACATACTGAGTAGTACTATCGATCAATAACTCTGTTATCGGGAGAGGGAAGTCGCCCTTTAGACATGCTTCGTTCAGATCTCTGAAGTCAATACATACTCTGATCTGCCCATTCTTCTTTTTCACAGGAACGATGTTTGATATCCACTTGGGATATTTAACTTCCCTGATGAATCCAACCTTTATCAGTTTGTTTACCTCCTCTTCGATTAACGGAATCAGGTCTGGGTGGAAGCGCCTTTATGCTTGCTTTACTGGTTTCTTTTCTTTAGAGATGTTTAATCGATGCATCGCTACGGAGGGTTCCAGTCCCGGCATCTCTTCATATGTCTAGGCGAAGACGTCTTTAATTTCTTTGAGAAGTTGGCCATATTTCTCGAATTCCTATTCAGAAAGGCTGACGCTGATGAATGTATTCCTCAGCTCTTCCTCTGTTCCCAAATTTATTTCTCGCAAGCCATCTATTGTCGGTTGCCCCCCGTCTTCTATTTGTTTTGGAGCTGTTTCAGGATACTTGACTACTTTAGGATCTTGTTCTGGTATTTGTGTGGCCGAAGTCATATTTACTGATATCATATTCACTGATGACTCTGCTCTTAGCCCCTGGAATTTTCTCCGCTTTTCCTAGTCAACCCCAAGAGAGATTTGAATTCCTTTCCCATGATTTAGTCCAGTGGGTTTGTTACAATCAAAACCCATATTTCTCATGATTTTCTTGCTTACTGCACTGTACTTTTTCAAATTTTAAGGTGTTAACTCTCCGTGATATACATTGCTTGTGATCTCATCCTTTGTTTTCGCTGCAGCATGGAATTTTATCGGCTCAGGATATTTAGTACTAGCCTTGACTTCAAATCTTCTTGGAGTGACTATAAATGGCTTACACCTTTCAATATTGGGTAAGGGCATCGTATAATTGGACTGTAAGATTTTCTACTATTCTGTCGATAACAATGTTAACGGCGGCTGCCCCGGTTGTCTCAGATGCTTGGGTACAAAATAGAATTTCTTTCTTGCTTCTGCAGTCCCGGAAGATTCCGCCCTTTCTTCTCTAACGTTGTTTATTCAGACGTCTTTTAAGACTTTCTTTTCATCATCATTTCCCACCTCTTCAGAGAAACCTTTATAATAGATGGCGTCTGCAAAGAAAGACTCAGCTTCCGTATATGGTTTTGCGTCAGCCATCACCTTGCATTGCATTCCGTCCTTACAGTATTTGAAACATTGGTATAGAGTAGAGGGTACAATACTGAACTGATGTATCCACGGCCTTCCCAAGAGAAGGTTATACGTTGTCACAGCATTTATAACATGACATACAATAGTAGTAATTAATTCTCCCACTTCCAATGTCATTGTAATCTTACCGAGTGCGCGTTGTCCATCTTGATTGAACCCCTGTATCATCATTCCACTGGGGCACAAATCAGAAAGGCGATAGCCCAATTGTTTATCATGGAGAGTGGTAAAAGATTCACTGCAGATCCATTGTCTATCATGATCCATTTTATCTTCTTTTCACAAATATACCTATCATTAGCGGTCTGTTATGTTCTGCTTCACCAATCAAATCATCATCAGAAAAAGAGATTACTGGTAGACAATTTGCCTGTTCATTGTGTCTTTCATGTTTCATTTCTATCAATAAAGCTTCTCTCACATTGTGATCAGACAGCGCTTGAATCAAACTCTGTCGAAACTCTTCTGATAACTTGAGTGCAGCATAGTTGCTTAGACATGCCGGTATGCCTTTCAAGTAACTAACTACGTCATAAACCACTTTCATTTCTCCATTCCCATTTTTACTTCCATCCTCGTTGTTCTGTCTTTTAGTGACTTCTTTCCTTGTAATTTCTGCTTTTTGCTTCACCGGACTCTTTACTTGCTTCCCTGATCACAATGTAATCATTGCGGCATTCTTTATTGACTTTCGATTTTATTTCTCTTTTTTTTATCAGGCTTTTTTCTGGACTGAAAATACGTTTACTGTCACCCTCATACTCTTTTCTTTGCTTTCGTTGGTTATTATTTCGCCCATATTTATCATTCGTTGTATGATGCACTTCAACGTATAGCAATTCTCCATTGGATGTCCCACTAGGCGATGATAACGTCAAAAGTTTCGTTCCCGGGTCTTTGTTACATCTTCAGGGTGCTTAAGTTCTGGTAATTCCAGGGTGCCATCTTTCAACAACTGCTGCATCATAGGAACTACGTCTTCTTTATCGAATTCAAATCCTTCGTGAGAATCGAGCATTCTGAGCCTTTTTCTGCCGTATCTATCCCTTGATTGATTCCAGCCTTCTTTTCCTTCCGACCTTTTGTCTCTTGAGCCCCTCACATCTTGATTTTTCTTATCCCGATCGATGGTATTGACAGTCGTTCTGCCAGGTATCCTCCTGACGGTTTCATGATGAAATGCTGGCATCTTACGAGTCATTAATTCTAATGCATGGGCTTTGGTAGCTAAATCGCGGAAGGTTCCGATATCGGCACTGGTGAGTCCGAACGCGATTCCTGTTTCCATAAAGTTCAAACACATCTTGACCTCAAACACATCTTGACCTATTCCTTTTCTTCCGGCAACTGTCTACACGATGCCCCCAGTGTTTTCCATCTGTCTATGAACTTTTCGACTGGTTCTCCTTCTCGCTGTCATACTGAAGCTAATTCCGTGATGCTAACATCGCGTTCTGACGAGAAGAAGTTTGACATGAAAGCGTCTTGCATTTCCTTCCATGTGCGTATAGATCCTGGAGCTAAATTTGAATACCATCGGAAAGCTTTACTTGTCAATGATGATCCGAATAATCGTAAGCAGTATTGAGGTATCGTGGAGAAATTCCTCATGCTGGTAATGAAGTGCATCAAGTGCTCTTCAGGTGACCCTTCTTTGTTAAACTTCTGAAAGTCTGGATGCTTGAATTAGCCGAAAAAGGGACGTCTTCTACTTCTCTTGGGTACGGCGTTCGGTATTTGAAACGGCCGGTATTCACGCGCTCTCTCTCTCTATTCTGACTGCTTCTTCGATGACTTGTCTTACGTCATCCTGTATTATAGCTCTTGTAGCTAAAACGGACCCTCGCGATCCTATCTCCTGTGGACGAGAACCTTCAGGTTGGCTCTCCTGTCCATTTTTCGCTTCCATCATAGGTAGAGCAGCTATCTGGGCTACGTTATACGCCAAAGTTGCCAGAGCTTCTCTGAGGTTCCGGCATTCGTCCATTAGCGCTCTTTGCGCCTCTGCCATTTGGTTAACACGTTCTTCAGTAGTTGGCCTGTTTTCTTAACCCATCTCCGTCATGTACACTTGGCTCCTTTACTGTTTGTCGAGGCCGTTGTTGGAGTAAGACGAGAGTATGTTGACGTAACAGGGATTATAAAGAGAGGAAAGATCGGAGTCTCATTCGACTTTTGTGCGCTTCCCGTGCTGTTGATCGATTGGGGCGATACAATTATGGGTGAACTTGTCCGGGGTGATACAGGCATCGGTGATCCTATCATCAGTGTTTTATCTTTCTGTGCTTCTGTCTATTTAGTCCTTGGGGCGATCAGAGCCGGAAAATCGCGCGACGCGAACTGTAGAGCTGCTCGTTCGGGGTATATAGCAGGAGGAGCGAGCTCGGGTTTTTTTCTTGCTATACTACGCGTGATTGGTCCCTCAGCTCTTGGTACAAATAAGTTTGCCTTGTGGTTCCACTACGCCAAACAAGCGAAAAAAAGATGGTCTAAAACCGTCTCAAATGACCAAAAAGGACGGTCATGGACCGTCGCATAGGCCGTCAAATTTTGACGTGTCTTATTTTTTAAAGGACGGTTGAAAACCGTCATCCTTATTGACGAAAAAAAGACGGTCATGGACCGTCCTTTAAATGAACTGTCATAGACCATCTCTTATGATCCTAAAAAGGACGGCCATAGACCGTCCTTTAAAAGGACTGTTATGGACCGTCCTTAAAAAGGACCGTCATGGACCGTCCTTTAAATGGACGGTCTAAAGGACAGTCATGGACCGTCTCTTGTGAGCCTTCAAAGGACGGTTATGGACCGTCCTTTAAAGGGATGGTCATGGACCATCCTTTAAAAGGACTGCTATGGGCCGTCTCTTATGACCCTTAAAGGACATTTTCAAATTTGACCTGTTACAGTATTCTTCCTGATATACACCTGTTATACAAACTACGTAAATCCAAACTGTTTCATCACATTCACATACACCTGTTTCATCCAAACAGGACTGATATACACCTGTTTCATCCAAACAGGACTGAGATACACCTGTTTCATTCACATACCTAAATCCAAACTGTTTCATCACATTCACATTTACCTGTTTCATCCAAACAGGACTGATATACACTTGTTTCATTCACATTCACCTGTTTCATCCAAACAGGACTGATATACACCTGTTTCATTCACATACACCTGTTTCATCTGAACAGGATTGATATACACCTGTTTCATCCAAACAGGACTGACATACACCTGATATACACCTGTTTCATCCAAACAGGACTGACATACACCTGATATACACCTGTTTCATTCACATTCACCTGTTTCATCCAAACAGGATTGATATACACCTGTTTCATTCACATACGTAAATCCAAGCTGTTTCATCACATTCACATTCACCTGTTTCATCCAAACAGGACTGATATACACCTGTTTCATCCAAACAGGACTGATATACACCCGTTTCCTTCACGTACACCCGTTTCATCCAAACAGGACTGATATACACCTGCTTCATCCAAACAGGACTGACATACACCTGTTTCATTCACATTCACCTGTTTCATCCAAATAGGACTGATATACACCTGTTTCATCACATTCACATTCACATTCACATCCATCTAAACCCAAACTATGTAAATTCATCCAAACATAAACTACATCCATCCAAACACAAACAATCTTATCCACAATACATTATTCATCCACGCATAATACATATAAAGTTTAACTTCATAAGTAAAAAAAAAGAAAAAAAATCAGCAACAATTTTCTTTTTGTGACTTTCATCTAATAAAAAAATATTCAACCAACAAAATATTATAATTCAGAATCATGAAAAATTGCAGAAACTTCATCCAAAAAAGTGGGCACTTTTTTAAAATAAAACTGATCATTAAAATAAACCTAATATGAGCAAATAATGCAAAAAAGTGTTTCAGTTAATAGAAACAACAACAAAAATTAAAGCTTTGTAAAAAGGGGCATGTGTTAAAAGGGATACATTCTTGTTTGTTGCCTTATGTTTGGGCTACATTATTACAGCAATCGGGTTCGAGTTCGGGTTTAGGTTTAGGATTTGAGAATACATTCAGATTTTAGGTTTAGGTTTTAGGTTATAAGTTTAGGTTAAGGTTTAGGTTTAGGTTTAGGGAATTGAGAATAGGTTAAGGTTTAGGTTTAGGAATCGGGTTCGGGTTCGGGATTGGGTTTAGGTTTGGGTTTTCAAGTTTAGGTTTAGGTTAAGGAGTTGAGATTAGGATTAGGTGTAGGTTTAGGTTTAGGATTTGAGAATACATTTAGGTTTTAGGTTTATTTTTAGGTTTTAGGTATTGGTTAAGGTTTAGGTTTTAGGTTTAGGTTAAGGTTAGGTTATAGGTTACAAGTTTAGGTTTTAGGACATAGGTTTTGGTTTTAAGGTTATAAGTTTAGGTTAAGGTTAAGGTTTTAAGGTCTTATAAGCTACGGGTTTAGGGAATTGAGAATATGTTAAGGTTTAGGTTTAGGAAATTGGGTTCGGGTTCGGGATCGGGTTTAGGTTTGGGTTTTCAAGTTTAGGTTCGGGTTTAGGTTAGGAGTCGAGATTAGGATTAGGTGTAGGTTTAGGTTTAGGGATTTGAAAATAGGTTAAGGTTTAGGTTTAGGAATTCGGGTTCGGGTTCGGGATTGGGTTTAGGTTTGGGTTTTCAAGTTTAGGTTTAGGTTTAGGTTAGGGAGTTTAGATTAGGATTAGGTGTAGGTTTACGTTTAGGGATTTGAGAATAGGTTAAGGTTTTGGTTTAGGAAATCGTGTTCGGGTTCGGGATCGGGTTTAGGTTTGGGTTTTCAAGTTTAGGTTAGGGAGTTGAGATTAGGATTAGGTGTAGGTTTAGGTTTAGAGATTTGAGAATACATTTAGGTTTTAGGTCATAAGTTTTAGTTTAGGTTAAGGTTTAAGTTTAGGTTATAAGCTATAGGTTGGGGGAATTGAGAATAGGTTAAGGTTTAGGTTTAGGAAATCGGGTTCGGGTTCGGGATTGGGTTTAGAATTAGGTTAGGGAGTTGAGATTAAGATTAGGTGTAGGTTTAGGTTTAAGGATTTGAGAATACATTTAGATTTTAGGTTTATTTTTAGGTTTTAGGTATTGGTTAAGGTTTAGGTTTTAGGTTTAGGTTAAGGTTAGGTTATAGGTTATAAGTTTAGGTTTTAGGACATAGGTTTTGGTTTTAAGGTCTTATAAGCTATAGGTTTAGGGAATTGAGAATATGTTAAGGTTTAGGTTTAGGAAATCGGGTTCGGGTTCGGGATCGGGTTTAGGTTTGGGTTTTCAAGTTTAGGTTCAGGTTTAGGTTAGGGAGTCGAGATTAGGATTAGGTGTAGGTTTAGGTTTAGGGATTTGAAAATAGGTTAAGGTTTAGGTTTAGGAATTCGGGTTCGGGTTCGGGATTGGGTTTAGGCTTGGGTTTTCAAGTTTAGGTTTAGGTTTAGGTTAGGGAGTTTAGATTAGGATTAGGTGTAGGTTTAAGTTTAGGGATTCGAGAATAGGTTAAGGTTTAGGTTTAGGAAATCGGGTTAGGGTTCGGATCGGGTTTTAGGTTTGGGTTTTCAAGTTTAGGTTTAAGTTTAGGTTAGGGAGTTGAGATTATGATTAGGTGTAGGTTTAGGTTTAGAGATTTGAGAATACATTTAGGATTTAGGTTAAGGTTATAGGTTTAGGTTGAGGTTAAGGTTTAGGTTTAGGTTATAAGCTATAGGTTTAGGGAACTGAGAATAGGTTAAGGTTTAGGTTTAGGAATCGGGTTCGGGATCGGGTTTAGGTTTGGGTTTTCAAGTTTAGGTTTAGGTTTAGGTTAGGGAGTTGAGATTAGGATTAGGTGTAGGTTTAGGTTTAGGGATTTGAGAATACATTTAGGTTTTAGGTTTAGGTTTAGGTTTTAAGTTATTGGTGTTTAGATTTTAGGTTTAGGTTAAGGTTAGGTTATAAGTTTAGGTTATAGGTTATAGGTTAAGGTTTTAAGTCATAGGTTTTGGTTTTAAGGTTATAGGTTTAGGTTAAGGTTAAGGTTTTAGGACTTATAAGCTATAGGTTTAGGGAATTGTGAATATGTTAAGGTTTAAGTTTATGAAATCGGTTCGGGTTCGGGATCGGGTTTAGGTTTGGGTTTTCAAGTTTAGGTTCGGTTTAGGTTAGGGAGTTGAGATTAGGATTAGGTGTAGGTTTAGGTTTAGGGATTTGAAAATAGGTTAAGGTTTAGGTTTAGGAATTCGGGTTCGGGTTCGGGATTGGGTTTAGGTTTGGGTTTTCAAGTTTAGGTTTAGGTTAGGGAGTTTTAGATTAGGATTAAGTGTAGGTTTAAGTTTAGGGATTTGAGAATATGTTAAGGTTTAGGTTTAGGAAATCGGGTTAGGGTTCTAGATCGGGTTTTAGGTTTGGGTTTTCAAGTTTAGGTTTAGGTTTAGGTTAGGGAGTTAAGATTAGGATTAGGTGTAGGTTTAGGTTTAGAGATTTGAGAATACATTTAGGTTTTAGGTTAAGGTTATATGTTTAGGTTGAGGTTAAGGTTTAGGTTTAGGTTAGAAGCTATAGGTTTAGGGAATTGAGAATAGGTTAAGGTTTAGGTTTAGGGAATCGGGTTCGGGTTCGGGTTCGGGTTCGGGTTTATGTTTGGGTTTTCAAGTTTAGGTTTAGGTTTAGGTTAGGGAGTTGAGATTAGGATTAGGTGTAGGTTTAGGTTTAGGGATTTGAGAATACATTTAGGTTTTAGGTTTAGGTTTAGGTTTTAGGTTATTGGTTAAGGTTTAGGTTTTAGGTTTAGGTTAAGGTTAGGTTATAAGTTTAGGTTATAGGTTATAGGTTATAAGTTTGGGTTATAGGTTATAGGTTATGGTTTTAGGTCATAGGTTTTGGTTTTAAGGTTATAGGTTTAGGTTAAGGTTAAGGTTTTAGGACTTATAAGCTATAGGTTTAGGGAATTGAGAATATGTTAAGGTTTAGGTTTAGGAAATCGGGTTCGAGTTCGGGATCGGGTTTAGGTTTGGGTTTTCAAGTTTAGGTTTAGGTTTAGGTTAGGGAGTTGAGATTAGGATTAGGTGTAGGTTTAGGTTTAGGGATTTGAGAATACATTTAGGTTTTAGGTTTAGGTTTAGGTTTTAGGTTATTGGTTAAGGTTTAGGTTTTAAGTTTAGGTTAAGGTTAGGTTATAGGTTATAAGTTTAGGTTATAGGTTATAGGTTAAGGTTTTAGGTCATAGGTTTTGGTTTTAAGGTTATAGGTTTAGGTTAAGGTTAAGGTTAAGGTTTTAGGACTTGTAAGCTATAGATTTAGGGAATTGAGAATATGTTAAGGTTTAGGTTTAAGAAATCGGGTTCAGGTTCGGGATCGGGTTTAGGTTTAGGTTTTCAAGTCTAGGTTTAGGGATTTGAAAATAGGTTAAGGTTTAGGTTTAGGAATTTGGGTTCGGGTTTAGGATTGGGTTTAGGTTTAGGTTTTCAAGTTTAGGTTTAGGTTTAGGTTCTGGGAGTTTAGATTAGGATTAGGTGTTAGGTTTAAGTTTAGGGATTTGAGAATAGGTTAAGGTTTAGGTTTAGAAATCGGGTTCGGGTTCGGGATCTGGTTTTAGGTTTGGGTTTTCAAGTTTAGGTTTAGGTTTAGGTTAGAGAGTTGAGATTAGGATTAGGTGTAGGTTTAGGTGTAGAGATTTGAGAATACATTTAGGTTTTAGGTCATAGGTTTTGGTTTAGGTTAAGGTTATAGGTTTAGGTTAAGGTTTAGGTTTAAGTTATAAGCTATAGGTTTAGGGAATTGAGAATAGGTTAAGGTTTAGGTTTAGGAATCGAGCTCGGGTTCGAGATCGGGTTTAGGTTTGTGTTTTCAAGTTTAGGTTTAGGTTTAGGTTAGGGAGTTGAGATTAGGATTAGGTGTAGGTTTAAGTTTAGGGATTTGAGAATACATTTAGGTTTTAGGTTTAGGTTTAGGTTGTAGGTTATTGGTTAAGGTTTAGGTTTTAAGTTTAGGTTAAGGTTAGGTTATAGGTTATAAGTTTAGGTTATAGGTTATAGGTTATAGGTTTAGGTTTTAGGTCATAGGTTTTTGTTTTAAAGTTATAGGTTTAGGTTAAGGTTAAGGTTTTAGGTCTTATAAGCTATAGGTTTAGGAAATTGAGAATATGTTAAGGTTTAGGTTTAGGAAATCGGGTTCAGGTTCGGGATCGGGTTTAAGTTTGGGTTTTCAAGTTTAGGTTTAGGTTTAGGTCGGGAGTTGAGATTAGGATTAGGTGTAGGTTTAAGTTTAGGGATTTGGAAATAGGTTAAGGTTTAGGTTTTGGAATTCGGGTTCGGGTTCGGGATTGGGTTTAGGTTTGGGTTTTCAAGTTTAGGTTTAGGTAGTTTAGATTAGGAATAGGTGTAGGTTTAAGTTTAGGGATTTGAGAATAGGTTAAGGTTTAGGTTTAGAAAATCGGGTTAGGGTTCTGGGATCGGGTTTTAGGTTTGGGTTTTCAAGTTTAGGTTTAGGTTTAGGTTAGGGAGTTGAGATTAGGATTAGGTGTAGGTTTAGGTTTAGAGATTTGAAAATACATTTAGGTTTTAGGTCATAGGTTTTGGTTTAGGTTAAGGTTATAGGTTTAGGTTAAGGTTTAAGCTTAGGTTTAGGTTAAGGTTTAGGTTATAAGCTATAGGTTTAGGGAATTGAGAATAGGTTAAGGTTTAGGTTTAGGGAATCGGGTTTGGGTTCGGGTTCGGGATCGGGTTTAGGTTTGGGTTTTCAAGTTTAGGTTTAGGTTTAGGTTAGGGAGTTGAGATTAGGATTAGGTGTAGTTTTAAGTTTAGGGATTTGAGAATACATTTAGGTTTTAGGTTTAGGTTTAGGTTGAGATTATTGGTTAAGGTTTAGGTTTAGGTTTAGGTTAAGGTTAGGTTATAGGTTATAAGTTTAGGTTATAGGTTATAGGTTAAGGTTTTAGGTCATAGGTTTTTGTTTTAAGGTTATAAGTTTAGTTTAAGGTTAAGGTTTTAGGTCTTATAAGCCATAGGTTTAGGGAATTGAGAATATGTTAAGGTTTAGGTTTAGGAAATCGGGTTCGGGTTCGGGATCGGGATCGGGTTTAGGTTTGGGTTTTCAAGTTTAGGTTTGGGTTTTCAAGTTTAGGTTTAGGTTTAGGTTAGGGAGTTGATATTAGGATTAGGTGTAAGTTTAGGTTTAGGGATTTGAAAATAGGTTAAGGTTTAGGTTTAGGAATTCGGATTCGAGATTGGGTTTTCAAGTTTAGGTTTAGGTTTAGGTTGGGGAGTTTAGATTAGGATTAGGTGTAGGTTTAAGTTTAGGGATTTGAGAATAGGTTAAGGTTTAGGTTTAGGAAATCGATTTCGGGTTCGGGATTAGGTTTAGGTTTGGGTTTTCAAGTTTAGGTTTAGGTTTAGGTTAGGGAGTTGAGATTAGGATTAGGTGTAGGTTTAGGTATAGGGATTTGAAAATAGGTTAAGGTTTAGGTTTAGGAATTTGGGTTCGGGTTCGGGATTGGGTTTAGTTTTTGGTTTTCAAGTTTAGGTTTAGGTTTAGGTTAGGGAGTTGATATTAAGATTAGGTGTAGGTTTAGGTTTAGGGAGTGAGAATACATTTAGGTTTTAGGTTTTAGGTTATATGTTAAGGTTTAGGTTAAGGTTTAGGTTTTAGGCTTAGGTTTTGTTTAGGTTATAAGTGTAGGTTAGGTTTAGGTTTAAATTATGTTATACGTTAAGGTTTAGGGAATTGAGAAAAGGTTAAGGTTTAGTTTTAGGAAATCGGGTTCGGGATCGGGTTTAGGTTTGGGTTTTCAAGTTAGGTTTAGGTTTAGGTTAGGGAGTTGAGATTAGGATTAGGTGAAGGTTTAGGTTTAGGGATTTGAGAATACATTTAGGTTTTAGGTCATAGAATTTGGTTTAGGTTAAGGTTATAGGTTTAGGTTAAGGTTTAGGCTTAGGTTTTGGTTAAAGTTTAGGTTTAGGTTATAAGCTATAGGTTTAGGGAATTGAGAATATGTTAAGGTTTAGGTTATAAGTAAGGTTTTAGGTTTAGGTATAGGCTTAAGTTATAGGTTATATGTTTAAGTTAAGGTTTAGGAACTCAGGTTCGGGTTTGGGTTCGGGTTCGGGTTTAGGTTATAGGTTTTGGTTTTGGTTTTGGTTTTGGTTTAGGTTATAAGTTTTAATTTAGGTTTAGGTTATAGGTTATAGGATTTGAGAATGTGTTCGGGTTTAAGTTATAGGTTTTGGTTTTAGTTATATGTTTTGGTTTAGGTTTAGGTTACGTTTTGGGATTTGAGAATAGGTTTAGGTTAAGGCCTTAAGTTTAGGTTTAGGAAATCGGGATCGGGTTCGGGTTTAGTTTTGGGTTTTCAAGTTTAGGTTTAGGTTTAGGTTAGGGAGTTGAGATTAGGATTAGGTGTAGGTTTAGGTGTAGGTTTAGGGTTAAGGTTATAAGTTTAAGTTTAGGTTGTAGGTTTAAGTTAAGGTTTAGGGATTTGAGTTTAGGTTTAAGTTATAGGTTTAGCTTTAGCTTTAGGTTATAGGTTATAGGTTATATGTTTAGGTTAAGGTTTAGGAATTCGGGTTCGGGTTTGGATTCGGGTTTAGGTTATAGGTTTTGGGATTTGAGAATAGTTTTAGGTTATAAGTATAGGTTTAGGTTTGGATTCAGGTTAAGGAGTATATTGGGATTAGGTGTAGGTTTAGGTTTAGGGATTTTCTAGTATTATCTACTATTGAACCTAGTATTATCTACTATATACTAGTAACATACAACCAATATGGGGCACCATACCATAAGCTACAAGAATTTCATGTCCCCCTAAACAAGGTATCCTCCATTGATAACATATATATATATATATATATATATATATTAAGTTTTTTATTTTCATTTACATTCCCAAATACATTTATCATCCATCCAAGAAAATTGAAACAAGTACTGTCAATCTATGACTAACAATTGAAAAGGAAATACATGCATCTTATCTTACCGACCGACTTATGTTTCTTTTCACCTTTGTAACTCTCATATTTGTTGCAACTGCTAGTTCACCATCAGATGGTCTCCCTAACCAAAATCTTTGTGCAGTCCCTCCATTTGAAGCAAGTGGTGAAGTTACAAGAAGTAGGACTGATTAGTCTTTCCATGTTTTGAAAAAAATTAAATTCTTTATTTTTGGCTGCAAGTCTACTTATAATTATCATTGGCTCTTAATCTATTTATAATGAAAATCTTAAATATCACCCAATAGTGCTCCTTTAATAAATGTCCTGTTTGGAACAAATAATTTCTGTAAAACTCTTTCATGTTTTTTCAATCCATCTTCCATTTTCTTCTTAATAAGAAAATCCATATTTACTAATATTCCCATTTTTCTATTTTTCAAAAGAACGAGTTCAATTAAAAATTACTAATAAGAAAATCCAAATTTCCACTGTTGAAACCTTCCTAGGGTCTAAAGTAATTTTATTTTTTTTGTCATCCAACTTGTTAATATGATCACAAAGACATGGATGAAGAGAAAGCACAAACATCAGCTTGATCCAAAACTTCTTTGGCCTCCAAAAAAATTTCAATGGTAGATGTTCAATCAAACTGTTTCCTGTGCTGTAATACTTTACTAGAGTATGGAGAGACGATGCTAGTATCTCGCAAAAATACTTTACTAGTTTCAACCTGAAAACATGAGAAAATATTGATAATTTAGAAATCCATTCTCAATCACAGCATTAGAATTAAGAACTTACAGAAAATCTTAAGGAAAATGCTTGAAAAAAATGTCAAAGTTGTTTAACTAAAACATTGTGAAAAAAATATACACATGAGTGCACACTTGCCCATGAAAAGAAACACATATATATAAAGAAGAAAATTAACATCCACCTCAATAGTCCTACCATCCACCTAGACCACCCATGCCAGCATGCCATTTGTATACAACATTGGGTCCATCCAAAAGGTGATTTTTTTGTATATGATCATTTTCACAATGAGAGCCAGCCTATGCACTTCACGGTTAGGATGGTATGCATGCTCTACTCCTTCAGCCTGATTTTTTGGGTGAGAACATCTTGACAGCTGGACTAACCTGATGGATGGCTTTGATATTGCATTGTCTGCCATGCAACTCAATATCCAGTATACTTCTAACCAGTTGGAGTATCCAACTTTGTGTGATGCCTAGAACTAAAAAGAAATAGGGAAAAAGAGAGAAAAAGAAAGAGAAGGAAAAGAAAAGATTCTCACTCAGTTTCAACATAAGGAGCATTCAACAAAGTTTTCAACACATTGAGAGAATTTGGTGAATTTCAAATAATTTAGGTGGGTTGGCAATATTTTAACACTAATGGGTGCCTTTGTATTTTGAAATGACAGGAGAAGGAAGAAATCAACAGTGAAAATTGAATTATGTATTAAAATACTATGTGATACTTCCTGGACCGAACTGGATTATGTATCTATGAGAATTCTTATGTGATACTTCCTGTACAATATTTTTACATCTATGAGAATTTTTAGTGTGAACTTTCTAATGCATGCATGCATATTACAGCCTCATGGGTCCATTATAAAAAGCAAAAAGGGAAGAAGGTTCTTGTTTTCCTCATGCATTATATAGGGTCTCATTATGTACTGTTTAGATGGAGCATGTGGATGACCCTTTCGACAGAGAACCTTCAGTAATTTCAGCAGTTTAAACTCAGCCATTCACCAAATGACGTTGAAATCAACTCTTGGTCGACATACTGAAGAGCCTTTGTATAGTTAGCCAGATCACATTCATATTGTATTAGTAGATGATCATCCTAATTTCATCCATATATGTAAAAATATCAGCAATTGATATTTATACTCACCTTGTTTGGTAGACAGCTTTTTTTTTCTACTTTCGGAAATAGAATAGTACAACTCTATAGTCTTCAAAGCTTTGGCTAGCTTTGAGGACTTTTTACTGGGATTTGGCAATATGAAGCCTGGTCCCTTTGACAGCCTATCCAATAGATCACCACCAGGCCATTCCTTATAGCCCATAGTTCTAACTATGAATGCAAGTGGAAGCAACAGCCTATCCAATAGATCACCACTAGAAGGATTATTTGAAAGCTAAAGTGAACTTCATTTTCTAGAAAAATATAGCATGGAATCAAATGGAAACGAACCTGCTATTTGGGAGATTCTTCAATGCATTAGGTAGAAAACTCTTGTATAGCCCAATGAAACCGTCATGTGCCATGATACCTGCATTCACATTAGGCAATCAGAAGATTGCTTTCCTTCACAATAGGCAATTTCTGTTGGAAGCAAATTAGAGATCAACAGTTGCACAACAAAAGACTACACGAACTAAATTGAGAACTACAGTATCATTGTACAATACAGGAATGTAGAATATTGGTTGGTTTAGTTATCATCTAGTGCATGAACAGATTTTTTTAAAAAATCATTTTAGTATATGCAACCTGGCTTCTTGTGTATAAAACAGATTTTTTTTCCCATTCAAATTAATCATGAGCTTCATGGCACGGTTGCATTCTTCGCTTTTAACACGTCAAAACTGAGAGAAAGATAGGCCCGATAGTTGAACGCCTCTTTCTTGTGGAACCGAATGCGATATAGTACAAGAATATTCTGGAACTATCTTATAAAACCCATGTTAAGGAAGTATGTTTGACAAATGAAGCTACCAAGCAATAATTTCAAAAAGGGAGCAGCCTTCTCTAGTCAATTCAGCCCCTTGCTCGCATTCGCTCCTCTTCCTCGGCTCTTTTCCAAGCAGCCAGAAAAAAAAAAAAGATTAACAAGGTAAGGAAAAACAGTATTAGAAAAAGAAGCTGATTAAGAAAAATGTGAAAACAAGAAACAGTCTACTAATCTATAACTACTTACTCTTTAAGAACCTCCTTAATATGTCTCTCCATTGGACTTTGTGACTTGTAGTCATCATACTTATGCAATTTGGAAACCCCAGGCCAGTTGTCTTCATCAGCAGATCCACACAACAAATAAATTTTATGCAATTGATCTACCTGCAGCAAGCAAAAACAGAAGAACAAGCATCAACCTTCTCTACTAGGATCACAAAGTAGGAGCCTTACTTTTCAAATCAGTACAATTAAAACCCTACAGGAGTTTATATATATAGGGTTTAGGTACTATGCGCTCGAGCGTAAAGCGGTCTCCATGAGGTCGAGCTGGGGTGGGCCCCATCGTGATGCCGTTCAACATCTACCCCTTCAGTCAGATGCACCATCCCGATGGTGCCCACACGGCTGAAAATCACCTCAATCCGTGACTTTTGTGGGCCACACCACGTAAAGAAGTGGAGAGGGGCCGTGCACCATTGAAACATTTAAAACCAGTTGTGGGGGCATTTCGAGAGGTTTTTTCATGATCAAAACCGTCAATCATATGTGTCCCACTTGAATTTAATTTTATACCACTTTTCAGGTGGTATCCACATCTTAGGTGGGCCCCACCAAGTGATTTTACATGTTTTCGTGTGTATACTTATGTTTTTAGAAGGTATGGCCAAATCTCCACCGTGTGGGTCCCACTTGGATTAAAACCCACCCCACCTCGACCTCATGGACGACCGCTTTACGCTCGACCTCATAGTACCTTTTTCCATATATATATATATATATATATATATATATATATATATATATATATATATATATATATATATATAGCACCAGAGGTCACATAATTTGGCATAAAGACACTTTCAATTGATGCATGGATTAAAAGACCCCTACTAACTTTACTTTGCTAAACACTCCTTGCAACGAAAATTGGATTAAAAGACCTAATCTACTTGCATGGATTAAAATTCATCCTATATCTATTCCAGCAAGAAACTAGAAAGACAAGAAATTGAAGACTTGCATCTTTTTCAAATTTTCTCCAAAATGGCCTACAGAACTTTGATTCATCCAAGTCGGCCAAATCAAGTGTTTTAATCCGCAAAGAGCTTATTTTAACACAAAAAAGATGGATGTTTTCCTTGGCTGCTTTTTTATTTTCCATTTCCACCAATCCAAACAGCCCCTAACTGAATATATAAATTGTAAATTTGCAATAGACAAGTTGAAAAAATGAGCTTTGTTCTGTCACTTTCAACTAATTTTCCCTTCTTTTTTACTTAAATGTCAATGATTGCATGGTGATTTAGGAAATAAGAAAACCTGGAGGCTTTAGGAATCTGATTAAATGGGTTATTGAGAGAAGAAGAATAGAACCTGGTAATGCTTAGAATGGTAGGACATCTCTGCCTTCCTTTGATGCATGGTGGCCAATTTGCAAGAGTTACACAATGATCAATAGCAACCTTTGACATATACAAGAATGTGTAATAAGTTACTGACCGATGAAGATAAAGATTCTTTGGAGTTGTAGTTGTATTCTACTTTACTGAGCTAGTCTCAACCTGCTAGGTTTGAGAAATTTATTAAGGATGAACTTGTGTATGTGACTCAGATTGAGGTGAGGAACTATGTTTCTGTTTGTACAATTTAAAATACATTTCCAATCCATTCATCAGGAAAAAAGCTCCATAAAAAAAAAAAAAAAAAGAAAAGAAAACCCATGAGCTAAAAAACATCAAAATAGAAACCTAAAGTGCAAATATATTACACAAGAGAAGGACAAAAACATCATAAAGAATTGGGGCTCTTAGCAATTCAACATGGGTTGAGGGTCTGTGATGGAAGTTGGGAAGTTTCCTTCCCAATCCAACCTACCAAACAGTCCCTTCCACTTGATTGTGCCTATTGGTACATGTTTGGCAAGCATCAAGGTATCAAATCCACCATTTGACCAGTAGACAGATTAACCTGCATTTTGTAGACATTGTAGGACAATACACCACAAACATCTCAGTTTATTAAAAAGTTGGAGGAAAACTGATATAAAATCCAACATGTCAATCAGCACTAACATGAGATGAGCTCATTTTTAGCTGTCTGAATTTCTATGGAAATTTTGGTATATCAAAATATAGGTGACAATATATACTATATAAGTTTTGGAGGAAATTTTGGCTAAGACAAATGTCATTTATTTACTCATTTATCTACACAAAAAATATCAAAATATAGGTGACAATATATACCATATAAGTTCTCCATAAAGATATGAAACTTCCATTCATCAGTGCTGCAGCCATAACATGCAATAACAGCAAAATAGACCCATATTCGAAGCACGAATATAGACCTAATATCTGGCTGCATACATACTACTTGGAAAATTCACTGCTCCAAATTTTCATTAGATACCCCATGAATAACAGTAATTGCTAAAAGAACAACCTGCTGAAAGAAAAAGAAAATGAGTTCCAGAATATAAACAAGCAATCAGAAGAGGAACCCCTTCTTGAAGGATTATTTCAAAGCCTGACAAAGAATGAGATAAAGATTTTTATTTTTGTATTTTTTTCTTTAGTATGATAAGGAGACTTCTTTTTTCCTACTACCCAATGATAAGTTCCTACTTTCCATTGATAAGTTGAAAGAGCTGATACAAAACATAATGCAGAGGTTGCTCAGAATCATCTTGACCCAGCCTCATAAGAAAAAGCAAACTGATACAAGCTCATTCAGTATTAAATCCAAAATTTTCACTTCTCCACAACTCTTGAGTTTTGATCCTTTTTTAATACTCTGTTTTTCCTTTTACCAGAAGAACTAATTCCTTTTCTTTGATAGCCAATTTAACAACTGCTGTCAGGATCACAACCATAGGCAGGCACACAATACTCCTAATCAAACATGTTACCATAAAACAGATGCTATTGATTTTAATTTCTATAGCTGTACATGTAATAGCTAGTAGTAGAAGTGTTAGAACGTCCAAACCAAACCGACCCTCTGGATCACCTTGTGATTTCTGGGATATATGTCTTATACTATGGCCAATGATTGGGATGGTTTGGATTGAGGTACCAATATTACTATGGCCAATGATTTGGATGGTTTGGATGCATCCAAGGGCCCTAAAGGCCTGACAAGTTGGCCCAGCCAGTCCTGTTTGGACATTTACGTCACTGGCCTGGAAAGGCCTCAAACCAACTCAGCTCATGGTGGGCCAGCCCTGGAATCATTCCTAAAGCCACTCTGACCTTAAAATACATTATCATATTATACCTTTATGTTAGGATTTTTGTCTTTCAGAAAACGGCCAACGCAAGAAATAGTTCCACCAGTTCCAATGCCTGCGACAAACATATCCGTCTTGCCACATGTATCTTCCCAGATTTTTGGACCAGTTGTCTTTGTAACATTGACTTGGCCGCTGATCCCAATTGAGAAAGGTGGTCTCAAGTCCAATTGATAGCACGGTTTCATCCAAAAAAGGATTTGGCTAAAGCATTTCATCAAACAAGTAGCATGTTGTCCCTGTCCATGTGGAGAGTGTTGTCCCTGTCCATATAAAAATTAATTGAACAATTTATAGAACTATAATGCAACATTTCAGCATTCAGGAGGTTTGCTAGTTCCACACATGTGGAGAGTGATATCCCTGTCCATGGATTTCAAATCTCCCCTATGTATCGTTTGCAGGGATTGTCAAATCTGTGGATTTCCTAAATGCAAGCCTCCATAAATCCATGCCCCCTCTGCTGTCTATCAAAGGCAAAAAGAAATAGAAAAAGAAAACTGGAAAATTCATGCATTTCAAAATTCGCTAATTAAACAGCAAATGTAACACGAAAATGCTGAAAATTTAGGCAAATGTAGCATGAAGATCGAAAGTTCTACAATTAAAAATATCAAACTATTACAAGTCAACCAAAGATCCAGCAAAACAGGAAAAAAGAAAAAAAGAAAATCCAAACTGATTAAATTCGACTAGATGAGCAGAAAATGCACGAAAAATTGTAAAAATATATAAATTTAAGGTCAAATGAACCAGATCAAACAAGAACATCTGTTCAATCAAACTAAAATGAATCACCGAAAATTTATAGTAAAAATGCAAAAAAAAAAAAAGACCCAAAATCACTAAGAAACCACGGCCGCTCGATCAAAGGAAAGGTGGGCCATGGCTTTCGAGCCCTCGACTCTGCTTCTGCTTCTGCGTCTGAAATCAAATAGAATAGGGAAAAGAAAAGGATCGATACCTCTACAACATAGGCGGCGAAAGCATTGCTGGCGAATGTTCCCGCGAACGAGATCTCGGTCTTGGGCTTGAGATCAGACATGGGAGCTGAGCACTGGCACTGGAGAATGCTGATCTGGTGTCAGAAAAAGCGATCGGGGATGTTTGAATGTGGGCGCTCGATGGAAGATGAAAGAGGAAAAGAGGGGAATGAGGGGCGCTGGACGATTTGGGATGGATATGAAAATCCTCTTCCAAATAAGAAAAAATTTTGAAATCCGTGCGAGTTTTCCACTAAATAATAACAAAAACTTTATTAACGGTCATACATGTATGGGACCAATTCTAGATGGTTAAGATTGTATTATATAATAAAAATATATAAATATTTATCATTTACAACTATACCGATTATTTGGATAGTTTGGATAACTCTATATCTTAGCCACTATTGTTATGAACAACTCACCACTATTTTCTATTAAATACAAAACTTACCATGAAAAACAGAAAAATGTAAACGTAAGTTAAGCTTTGGATCTAGTATGGCTTTGTGGCCCCACCATGATCGATTTGTTTCATCCATGTCGTCCATCCATTTCTCAACATAATTTATCATCAATCTCAAAAAATGAGAGTGAACTAAAACTTAGGTGGACGACATAATGCGAAAACAATAGTTATTGAACATCCACCATTAAAAATCTAGCCCATCCATTATGTGTTGCCACTTGGATGAGGGGTCATACTAAGTTTCGGACGCATCCAAATTTCAGGTGGGGCCCCACCAAGTGCTTTTATATATTTTAGGCATGTCTTCACATGATTTTAGATGGTATGGCCCACCGGTGTGTGTTCGGTATACGCCTGATTTTTGGGATATCCCATAATTTAAAGGGGACTCATCAGATGCACGGTGTTGATTTTTGACACACGTCATAGTGGGGCCCACACAACTTGACCTCATGGGGAGTTCCCATGAGCTCGACGTATAGAAACTTTTCCATAATATATATATATATATAATATTTAAAAAATATAAAACCTATGATGTATTTGTTATATCCACATCGTCCATCCATTTTGAGATATCATTTTAAGTCACGAGCAAAAGAATGAGACAAATAAAAATACGTAGTGGACCACACCACAGAAAACAACGGGAGGGTGATTCCCACCGTTGAAACTATCCTAAGACCCATCTTAATGTTTATTTGAAATTTAATTGGTTCAAAAGTTTTTTTTTTTAAAATGGTTTGTGGGGCCATCATTATGGTGGGCCCCACACAGCACCAACCACCAGCCATTGGATGGTCTAGGGGGAGTAGCCAATCTATTCCCCTTATTTATGGTGTGGTCCATTTAATCTTTGGATATGATTTATTTTTTAGATAATTATATAAAATGATCTCGAAAAATGGGTGAACGGTGTGTGTTGATCTCAAATTTTCGGTAAATTTAAAACTCAAGTGGACCATGCCACACAAAACCGTGTGGAATAATGATTTCCACCGTTGATACCTTCCTTGGGCCTACTATAATGTTTATTTTCCATCCAACATGTTCATAATATCAAAAAGATATAAATGAAGCGAAAACACAAACATCAGCTTGATCCAAAACTTCTATCAAATGCACGGTGTTGATGAAGCGAAAACACAAACATTAATTCTTAGTCTCAGAGTGTCAATAAGTTGGGTCACAATTTTGACTAGAATATTTAACCCATTTTACATGTCTAGTCCATTCACTCTATTTGACTGATCATTACTCTCAAATTGACTAGTTACTCGCCCCGATCATGTTACATATGAGAAAGATATTGGGCAAACAAGATTGATCAACAATTTGAGTGAATTTTGATTTAAACATCTGAAGTTATTACTCTTCAATCTAGACTGATCAGATTGTCCAAAAACGGTTAAAGGTTGTTCATAATATCAAAAATATATGAATGCATAAAAAACAAAAACATCAGCTTGATCCAAAACTTCTATGGCCTCCAAGAAATTTTAAATAGTAGAGGTTCAATCACACTATTTCCTATGGTGTGGTCCACTTGAGCTTTGGATATGCTTCCTTTTTGTTCTTTAGACCTCAAATTATCTGTTAACATGGATGAATTGAGTGGATAAAATAAATAAATGACAGTGGACCCCACAGAGTTTACTCTGGTAAGGGTAACGAGTAAATGTAGTAGAGAAGGGTTTCCTTAAAATAATTATAATCATATATTGGGCCTGCCTAAATGTGATTCACATATCCAACCCACTCATTATGTGTGTCCCACTTGGATGAGGGATCAGACCAAATTTCAACCGCATCCATGTCTGTATTAAGTTATAAACAGATTGGATCTCAAATAAACATCGCGGCGGGCCCTAAGAAGGTTTCAATAGTGGGTGTCATTGTCCCACTCTTTTCTATGGTGGGTCCACTTGAACTTTGGATCTGCCCCATCAATCAGATACACCATTCCATGGTAGGCCACAAGCTTAAAAATAAAGTCAATCCATGACTTGGGTGGGCCACACCACATACTATAGTTGAGAGAGTTACCCTCCCATTAAAACATTCATAATCATTTATTGGGCCCACCTAGATGTGGTTCATAGATCCAGCCCGTTCATTATGTGTATCCCACTTGGATGAGTTAGATCAAGTTTCATACACATTCAAAACTCATGTCGGCCCCACCAAATGCTTTTATATGTTTTAGGATGTCTTCACATAGTTTTAAATGCTATGGCCCACCTAAGTCTCATATATGACTGATTTTTTGACTTAAAGGGGACACATCAAATGCATGGTGTTGATGTTCTACACACATCATGGTGGGGCCCACACAGATTAATTAACCTCATGGGAAGTTCCCATGAGGTGACCTTATAGTACCATTTCACTATTTAGGTAACTCTTTCATAGGTGTTACTCTAACCGTGTAGGGCCCACCTTGATATATTTTATGTATATCGACACCGTCCATATATTTTTCCATCATATTTTAGGATGTGATTTCAAACCACAAGAACTCAATAATCTCTGGTAGGCCATACTAATCAAAACAATGATGAATAACCATTAAAAACCTTTTGAAGGCCACAAAAGTTTTGGATCAATTTGATCTTCGTAGTTTACCTTCATCTAGATATCCTTTACATTATTAACAAGTTGGATTGCAAGTAAACATTACTAAAACCTTACGATAGGCTCATTATAATTTTTAATGGCTAGGTACTATATTATCATTCTTTCCAATGGTGTGGTCCACTTAAGATTTAAATCTACATAATTTTTTATACCCGGCCCAAAAATGGGTTGGAGAAACGTATGGGCGGCAAGGATATACAACACATCATCAAAATACAAAATCTAGTTTTCTTTTTTAAAAAATATATATTTTTACAATTTGTCAATTTTTTCACAATTTTGTTTAATTTCTTAATTTTTCTTTTCAAAATATCATTTTTTTAATCTCACTTTTGTTATATAACTTTTCAATTTTTGTTGTCAAAATACAAAATATAGTTTTCTTTTTTAAAAAATATATTTTTTACATTTTATCAATTTTTTCACAATTTTGTTTAATTTTTTAAATTTTCTTTCTAAAAATATCATATTTTTATTAAATATTTTTTTTTCAAAATTATCAATATTATTTAAAGTTCTTAATTTTTTTTTCAAAATCTAGATTTTTATAAAATTACAGCTTTTTTATTTTTTCAAAATTAAAATTTTTCTTAAACATTGTTATTTATTTTTCTAAGCTCCTAAACTTCTTTTTTTTTTCGAAATTCATAATTTTTTTGAGCTTTTTCATGTTTGACCGAGCATTTCTAATAGAGACGGTCTTCGATAGGGCTATAAGACGGTTTAGGACCGTCTATAATAGAGACGGTCTTTGACAGTCTCTAATAGAGACGGTTTTTGACATAGCAATAAGACAGCTAAGGACCGTCTCTAATAGAGTCGGTCTTTGACAGTCTCATATTACAAGTAAAAGACGGCCAATGACCATCTCTAATACGGACGGCCAGTGACCGTCTCAGATGATCGCAAATAGGACGGTCGAAGACCGTCTCTAATACGGACGGTCTTTGACCGTCTCAGATGACGTATATAAGACGGTCAGAGACCGTCTTATATTGTTTGCGAATGCAGAACATTTAAAGACAATATTAGGGACGGTCAGGAGCCGTCCCTAATTTTAAAGACGGTTTACAACTGTCTCTAAAGTGTCTTTAAACCAAGCAATTTTAGAGACGGTCCAGAACCGTCTCTAAATCTGTCATGTATTTCCATTTTTCACGTAGTGTTCTTTAAGTTCTTTCCTTTTGTCTTCCTAAACAAGACCACAGTTCAGTTCCTGTCACTTTCTTGTGGTTGAGGTGAGACGGAAATGACTCCCGCTGTTACTTGAGTAACTCTACGCCTGTTTGTGGTGCATGCATTCGTATGCTCGGGAGTTCGGCCAGGTGCGTATTCGACTATGAACCCAGTGGGGATGAAGCGGAAGTTCACTTTTCTTGTAACGTTAGCCATCAGTAGTATTATGTAATTGAATTTAGGTACCTTCGATAATGAAACATACGTGTAGTATGCGAGCGATTAAGTAAGCTATTTTAGAGATGAAGGGGAGGATGTTCCCACTGAGAGTCACCATTTTGGTGTCTAAGAGATGCCAAAAAGTGATAAGAGTCTTACAACTTTCCCCAACGTTACTGTTTAAATAAGATAAAGATGTCCCTAGTAGAGTCGCCATTTTGTTTCGACACGGAAACAAAAGTATTTAGTTTGGGGAAACTATCTTATTCAGACATAACAATGGAGCAGTATACAGACAATCATCACACTTTGTTAATTCTGAATTCATTTACATCCTCAAATATCCCTTGATTCTAAGATAGATTACAAAGAATTCATTATATGTTCAGCTGTCACAGTTAAATGTAAATTTCGGCAGCATAACGGCAATGATCCAAATCATCCCCTAGGACTTAGGAGGAATTGACGAATCGACCAACAGTCTTTAAGAAAAATAGAGATTCCGGCAGCATTCCGGTGCTATTTCAGTCATCTCCTGAGACTTAGGAGAAATACGCCTTTCTGTCGGTGACTCTTCATTCTCTCTTGAATAGGAAGAACTTGAAGATTTGAAGACTCCAGCCATTTCAGCAGCATGACAGCCCATTGCTCTTATAGACTATAGGGCAGTCGGTTTGCGCGGTCCCGCGCAGACCATATCGTTTGCACGGGTCCGCACAAACTGTAGGAGCCTAGTGCTCGTTTGCATGGGTCCGCACAATCTGTTGGAGCCCAATGCTCCACACCTTCAGTCTTCTCCTTCGTTCTTCTTTCACTCCAAAATCTTTCAACCCCTTTTTAGAGAGAGAGTGGGGTATTTATAGGCATTTTCATAGGGGTAAAACTTCGACTTGGGCAATGTGGGACAAAAATAACTCGCAACCATTTTTACACCACTGTTATATGATTTGCGCGAATACGCGCAAACGATATGCTTTGCGCGATCCCGTACAATCTTTATACTTTGTACGGTCCCGCACAATCTGTATACTTTGTGCAGTCCAGCGTAAAGTGTACTCAGAACTAATTCTTTGTTCCTTTCTTCCAACCTTTTCCTAAATGCCCTGATCTTTCCCTGCTTCAATTCTTCTCTTATTTTATGCCTCAGCAGTAAGCGATAGCTACGGATATTGACTGTAGCTATTATTAAATGCGGCATATTGCTACAGATCCAGCATTACTACTATCCGTATCTATATGTACTTTTCGCTACAGAAATAGTTGCTGCGGATTTTATCTGTAGCTATTGTGATATATGGCTAGGGATTAAATCTGTAGCCATAACTTTTAGACCTATTGTTACGGCACCTATGACTACGGTCGTGCTACGAACTAAAACCGTAGCCGTAGATCTTTAGCTATGTCTTTTATCCGTAGCCTTTGCCCATTTTTTTGGTAGTGACTCCAGAACTTTCAATATTCAAATATTGAAAAGTTTGGGGTGTTACATCTCATCGATAACCTATGATCCCTTGATGGATTCATTCTCATAAGTGACTGCTCCACCTACTCATGTACATCTGTCTGAATCGTAGTATCAATATATGTCTCATATCTATCTATCTGAATGTCCACAACCAACTTTTCAGCATTCTTGTACTTATAATTACAAAACAAGAATTATTCATCAAATTTGACATCACGAATAAGAATTATTTTCCATGTGACCCAGTCATATAGCTTGTACCCCTTCACACCATTACCATAGTTGACAAAGATGTACATTTTTAGCTTAACCATATCGCGGTGATCCCTCACATTGATCTGGGTGAAGTTACGCATGTTGGAATTGTAGGTTTACACTGGTGGACAAGTGTTGTATGGGGGAGTTTTGGCCCACCATGATAAAAAGAAATTCTAATGACTGGTGTATTGAAATGATAATATTCCATATACATTGCATATAAGTAGCATTCATGTTGGAAATTGCATTTGTATCTTTATCTTCACGTCTTGAAAGTTAGTTTTGATAAAATTGATGTTTAGTTTTTTCTCATAAATTACAATATTTGGGTACTTGCATTATTTATAAATCCATTATATTTGGAAGTTCGTATTTTGATAAGTTTTGATAATTGGGTGTCATTATGTTTAAAATCTCTATATTGGAAAAATCTATTAATTTGGAACAATTGTTATTTTTGGAATAACCGTTATTTTTATTTTTAATAACCGCTACTTTGGGAATAACTGATATTCTTAGACAAATTGTTTTTTTTTTGGAATGTCTATTATTTTGGGGTAATTGTTAATTTGGAAAAATGTTTACTTTTGAAAATTATATATCTTGTGTGAACCCTCTTTACTAGGCTACACAGCTCACCCTATTAGGATTTAAAATTTTAGTTTCAAGATTTGAGTTAGAAGAGGACGACCGTGAGCATGAGGGCTCCATAGAAGAATAGACCATTTAATTTGATATTTAACCAGGATCGATGATTGGATTTATCTTTTTATTATTTATATTTGGTTTGATGTTTAGTTTATATTTGTATTTGTGTATTTTGGAATATAAGTGAATGAGAAATATGAATGATGTATAGTTAATCATCTCATATGTTTGAAGGGGAAGATATCGATAAGATGGGAGAGCAAGTGGACCGGAGATCTTGAAGTTAACTTTGTTAACTAATGTAGTTTCCTTTTTGGGTGAGATTATTTTAAAGAAACTTTAGTGAATGAGTGATTTTGTAATATGTTTGATCATATATGAATATTTATTTGTTATATTTGTAAAGTGGATGCATTATAGAATATTTGAGTGTAGTTGATATAATGATTTGTAGCTTATGGTTTGTTTACATGGTGTATATATGAGTCATGTCCTGGAATATGCAGGATCAGGGTCTGGCTAACCTGGGTGTGGAATTTGAAGGCATGACATGAATATAAGAATAGTAGGCCACACATGGCATTAGCCCCAACGGGCAGTGGAATAGATGATTCTAATCGATCCACTGGATTATTAAGTGGGGTTCCACATAAATGGAGTGTGCATAGCTCTATGGTAACTCATATAAAAGTCACGACATGATCAACGGAAAGTCCATTGATAAGTAGGACTCGACACCAACCTAAAGTCCATTGATGAGTAGGACTCAACACCAACCTATCTTATAAGAAGGATGCGCAGTCCCCAAATCTCCTTGTACAAACGACACTTTCCCCATCTATATATAGCTTGAGGGAGAGGAGGAAGATATAATGACATCGATCTGATCTCGGGCGAGCTACACAGGTGAGTGCTAATTTATTCCTGGTTGGCCTAATAATGCTGCCTTTTAGGCATAATACCATGTTCATGAAATATGGATGAAGATCTAGTCAGGTGGCCCACATGCCCATGAATAAGATGGATGGTTCATGAAATATTATAAATGGTCCATGTTCACCATCAACGTTGAATCCAATAGATCGAAACTCTTTAATTAAACATGGCATGGATAAAAAATAAAAAAGACTCAAACATCAGGTGGGCCACACATGTGCGTTGAGTATAGGCTGTTGTTCATCTATTTCATTATTCTCGTACATGTGTAGAACCGATGATGAGTTAACAAACTTAGTTTTATTGTGATAGCCAATTCACGCTACCATTCACGGTAATCGCCCTAACACTTCCCTAATTTGATTGATTCAATAAAGTCGTTGAAATTCTTATATGAAGATCCTCCTTCAGCAACATTCTTTTGGGCAATTCGCTTGAGCTCTAAACATCTCGCTTTTATACTCTCATCACCAAGCAATTCGTCGAGCTTTCCCTTAATCTCTTCTCTTGATATGATCCCACTGGAATTGGGTTTCATTTCCAACCCGACCTTCCAAACATCGGAAATGTATGTTTGGTTTTGGAACTGGTCAGCAAAGTAAGGCCAACAAAGGAAAGGAACTCCATTGCTCAACCCTTCCATGGTTGAGTTCCACCCGCAATGGGTCAAGAAGCACGCGATCGAAGGATGGGCTAGCACCTTTTGTTGAGGTGACCATCCTATAATTTGCCCACGATTGGCCACTCTAGTTGCAAAGCCATCTGGGTAGGCATTCGATGATCCATTGGTGAGGTCTGGCCGCACTACCCATAGGAACGAACGGTTGGAAATTTCCAGCCCAAGTGCCAGTTCTTGGAATTGACATCGGTCAAAGATAGTAATGCTGCCAAAGGCAATGTAGATGACTGAGCGGGCAGGCTGTTCATCTAACCAACTTAAGCAAGTGGAGTTTTCTGGCCAGAAGTTCCCTTCAAGTAGCCCGTGTCGTTTTCCTGCCATAAGAGGGCCGATAGGCAAAACTTTTGGAACCAAGTCATAGGCAGATGGTTCGATCTCATAAAATGAGTTGCAAAGAAGCCAGTCGGCAAATTTAGTAGCTCGGGTGCATCTGTCGTAGTACCGGAAGATGGACTTTTGCGATACTCTGTCACCGATGCAGAGCCACAATAGGTGAGCAGTGTTTAACGCCGGCATGGTCAGGGAGAGCTTTATCATTTGTTGTTTCGTTGGCAGTCCTGTAAAAATATTCAATCATTTTTGGAATCCATGACATTGTACGAAAAAAAAAGTAGTAGAATGGAAAGATAGGAATTGAAATATTAAATGATTTTTTTATCTATTCCATCGAGAGTTTTACCCCCTCCCACACCACACCCCCCCCCCCCCCCCCAACACACACATAAGGGAAGGGTGGGCCCAATTAAGAAAGATTATAATCTATCAAAGAAAAATATATATAGAAGAGAATCAAATCTTTCCTATTACAGAGTGATCTTATAGGGTTTCTTTTATGCAATTTGGACACTCCATCAAAGCTACCATGTTAGGTATTGTTCTCATAGTTGGATGTCATGTATGTAAGAGATTTGGACTGTTGATCAGGTGGTATAGGCTATAGTCATGACAGAAACGAGAAAACAGTGGAATCATTAAAGTGTGCCACACGCACAAGCATAGAGTTAAATGAGCCATATATGTACATTGATTTTAGACAATTGGACTTTGAGATCCATGGGTATCCAATAGACCTGACATGATTTTAGTATGCCCTGATCTAATTTCGTGGAGCCATTTAAAAGTTGAGTTAGATTCTGATGTAGAGCTAGTTATGAAGACTTTCATGCAAAAGATGGACCAGAGAAGGCCCGATCAGAGGCAGAAACGATCTGAACCGTCAGAACCTTAAATTAGTTGTATCTCGCAAACCAGGATGAGTATTTCGACATATTATATATGATTTTCGGGTAGGAGGTTGCCAGGTTGCCTACGCCAGATTTGCGATATTTCATCAAATCGATGGTCGAACATTCTGTTTGGTTTCGTTTTTACCATATATAATAAGTTTTAGTTTGAGTATAACTTTTGATCCTTTTAGTTGTAGAAATCGTGCCCAACATGCACTACAAGAAATTAGCCTTTTACTGACGAACTTATTTCTGACAAAATAAATTTCGTCGGTACACATGACTTTCCTCGACGAAATCATATTTCGTCGGCAAAAGATTCCCGCCACGACCAAATATATTCCCACCACCATTTATACAACAGCCTGGAAACTTTTCTCGTTGAAATTATATATCATCGGTGAAAACTATTTTTTCGACGATTATTTCGTTGGTAAATGTAATTTTTCCCGACAAACCAAATAGTTCATCGGTAAAAGATCTCTTGGTGTCATTTTCAATGACAGAGAGGCTATTTTTACCGACGGTATAAATACTGTCGGTAAAGGAATTTTTAATGGCGAAAAAAATCATCGGTAAAGGAACTTTTTACTGACGAAATAGACACATCGTCGAACAAAATGAACGGTGGACATATTATTTCACTTTGTGTGGTTGATTATGGATGTTGATTTGTAATTTTTGTTTTTGGTGTATCCGACAAGTATTACCGACAAAAAGTTTCATCGGTAATAATGATATGTTTTAACTCGAACCAACTCCAGTGCCCATCTCTCTCTCTCTCTCTCTCTCTCTCTCTCTCTCTCTCTCTCTCTCTCTCTCTCTCTCTCTCTCCTCTCTCCCTCTTCTTACGCGACCCCCCTCTCCCGCCCAAACGAGCGCTACTGCCTACCCGATGCCCCTATTTCGGTCACCCTAAACCTTAACTCGTTGCTGCCTGCCCGGTGCCTGATTGTCTCCCTCTCCGTCTCTCTCATCTCAAATCTCTCTTACGTTGGTCGAAAAGGTATTTTATTTCGTTCTTATGATTCTAGTCTTTTTGAAATGGGGGTAAATCAATTTTCGTTTGGATGCCAGTAAATGGTTTAGGGCCTATGAATGCTTGTAAGTGGGAAGTGACTTACAGGGAAGTCACTTGCAGGTGTTGTTTAGGGGAAGAAATTCACCAATAAGTCACAGGAAAAACTGCCAAGAAACTTCTAGGGGCTGGAGTTGAGAAGTCAGTTCCCCGTAAGTGACTTACAAGCCAACGATCTGATTTTTTTAAACAAGGGGAAGAGGGGGAAAACGCACCTCCATTACCGAAATACTCTGGCCATTGAAGAAGCTCTACTAAGCTCTCTCTCTCTCTCTCTCTCTCTCTCTCTCTGTAATGGCGTTGTGCGCCTCCCTCTCTCCCTCTCTACAATTAGTATTTCTGTGCACCCATCTCTCTTCCCCTCTCTCGTTCTTTGCATGCAGTTAGGGTTGCCATTTTCTTTTTCTTTTATTCGAATAGACGGATTCAGTTAGGCTGTGTCAGTGGGGCCCATCGTAATTTGTGTTTTATTTTAGTATATCTATGCCATCTATCAGTTTTGCCAACTCATTTTAGGGCCCAAGCCCAAACCTGAAGTATATCGAAATCTTAGGTGGGTCACACCACAAGAAACGATAGTGATTGAATGTCCACCATTAAAGCTCCCCACCGTCTGGTCGATTGAGGTGGACCATTTTTATTTATTTTAAAATTTTTTATTTAATTATTTTAATGGATCCTATAAATATGGAGGTGGGCATATAAATATCACAGTGGGCCCTAGTAAGGTTTCAATGGTGGGAGTTTCAATCCCCTCTGTTTCCTGTTGTGTAGCCCACTTGAATTTTGAATGTGTTTCATTTTGGGATCACATCCTAAAAATAACTAAAAAAAACTGATGGATGGAGTGGATCACATCTAAACTAGACTGTTTGATTTGAACTACTTTTATGTTGTATATGCAATTTGTAAGTAATTTCTCAGTATTAAACATCAATTCCCTAGATAGAATGATCCATCTAAACTGGACTGTTTGATTTGAACTACTTATATGTAGCTAATGCAAATTCTAAGTAATTTCTAAGTACCTGAAATGTGTGTTAGACCTACTTAAAAATGTAAACAGATAGACTGTTGAAGTGTACCACTGCAACTCAGAGCACTGAAACTTTTAGTGATCCAAAAGCACTGTAACATCTCCTAATAATCGGTTTGACAAATGCTTTAGGGATAAAATTACTGTCAATGGGCCGTGTTTGAGCCTGCCAAAATCAAAATTTTGAATTGGACTGGCCCATCAGGCCCGGCTCAAACAATTCAAAATATATGAAGAAGCCAACCCCAAGCCCGTAAATTAGACATCTAAATCCCAACAATTATATAATTAACTAATTATATTACATTGCTTCTTCGCTTTTCTCATTATTGTGCATTGTTTACAGTTAGCTTAATATGTATTACATTTTTTTCTTAAATTATTATTGTTACTTGTTAGTTTATAATTGTGACTTGTGAGGCAGTTTTCTTCTCAAAAGTTAGGCAGTTTTACTCCTCGGTTGGCCACAATATGCAAAGTGAACTGACAATCAAATGGATGCTGTCTATCCATCCATTTGTTCTCTATGCTTTAGACCACCTGAGTTTTGAAAGAGCATGACCCACCTGATGGAGCATACCCGGATGTGCGTCAAAGCTATCCGGATGTTGAGCAGGGGTTCGTGGAAGGTGAGAATCGTTGTTATGACCATGATGAAGCTGTCCATTTCCTATGGATAGCAATATGGGTGGCTTGGCCATTTGGATAAGCTCGTGTTTATGTATTAGCTCGAAATTGATGGAGCAGACAAGTATAACCCTAAACCTAAACCTACATCTAAACCTATTCTCAAATCCCTAAACCTAAACCTATACCTAAACGTAAACTTATAACCCTAACCTAAACCTAAACCTAAACTCAAAAGCCTAAGCCGAAACCTAATCCCAAACCTGAACCCGAATCTGAATCCCTAAACCCTAAACCTAAACCTAAACTTAATTCACTTAACTTAAACCTACACCTAAACCCAAACCGATAACCCTAACCTAAACCTATATGTATTTATGCGTGGATGAATGGCTAAAGGAAACAACTTCCTCCCTTAATTTACGTCTCTTTTTGCAATGGCCTACTAAAGTTTTGAATCAAGTTGAAAGGGTGCCACATCACATGGACCGGATTTTGGGCCTATGATACACACACACACACACACACACATACATATATGAGTAATGCTCACACAGAACTAGTTGGACATTACATTTTTGTCCAACTAGCTGTGCATTTAATGAAAACTTTCTTCCTAATTAATGTAAATGCTTCCATTAAATGCAAATTAATATAAACCTAATTAAACCTATTCTCAAATCCCTAAACCTAAACATAAATCTAAACCCGATCCTGACCATGATAATGCTGTCCATTTCCTATGGACAACAATATGGGTGGTCCAGCCATTTGGACAGGCCCGTGTTTGTGTGGAACAGACCCGAATGTGCATCGGAGCTATCCGTGAGTTGGTTGAGTCTTTAAGACCTAAACCCTAAACCCTAAACTTAAAACTAAACATCATGGTGGGGATAGTGCCCTCGACCGTTGATTCCTTCTTGGGACCCACCATGATGGTTATTTGAGATCCAACCTGTTGGTAAGTTCACACAGACCTAGATCAGAAGAAGGGATAACACAAATATCAGCTTGATTGAAAACTTTTGTGGCCCCAATTAGTTTCGAGGTCCACTTGAGCTTTGGATCTACCTCATTCTTCAACTCATGCCCTAAAATGATCTCTTCAAATGGATGGACAATTGGATACAACATATACATCATGGTGGGATCCAAATCTCAGGTGGACCATAATACAGTAAACAATGGTCCATCGTGATTTATGTATTTCATCCACTACGTTCATCCACTTTAACAGATAATTTTATGTCTTGAGACAATAAATGAAGTGTGTGTGTGTGTGTGTGTGTATCTTAAATGGACCACACGTACAGGAAAGAATGTGAATTGAACTTGTTCTGTTTAAAAATTCTTAGGGGGCTGCGGAAGTTTTAGATTAAGCTGATATTTATTTTTTCCCTTCATCAATGTCTGTGTGATCTTGTGAATAGTTTGGATGATAAATAAACATCACTACAGGCCCTAGAAAAGTTTCAATGATGGAAATCATTATACCCACTATTTCTTGTGGTATGGTCCACCTGAGTTTTGGATATGATTCAATTTTGGTTTCAACCCCTTAAAAGATCTAGAAAAGCAGATGGATGGTGTAGATAAGCTACATATATTTAAAGTGGGCCCAACTAAGCGTACTGAGTAATTTAGGACACAATTCGATTTCAGGCGTAACTAGCTTAGTGGGTTAGACCTTGACTATGGGACCTAACTCGATATATGTGTTGTACATCTACGTCATCCATCTGCATTTGCAGCAGCTCATTTTAGAGGATGTCCCAAATTGAGGCACATCCAAAGATCAAGTGTGGTTCACAACACAGGAAAACAATGGTGATTGAATAGCCAGCGTTAGAAACTTCGTAGGGCCTACTATAATGTTTATTTGGCATCAAACATGTTAATAAGGTCAAATAGATCCTAAACCTAAGAAGGGAAAAGACAAATATCTGATTGATCGAAAACTATTGTGGCCCTAAGAAGTTTTTAATGGTAGGAGATCAATCCTCACTGTTTTCTTTGGTGAAGTCCACTTGAGCTTTATATCTATCTCATTCTTTAGCTCATGCCTTAAAATGATCTCTCGAAATGGATGGATAGTGTGGATACAACACATACATCATGGTGGGGCTCGCATAAGTTGGTGACGTCACATCAATAGCCAATAGCCACTCAACTTGTCAGTAGCTAATCTACATCCGGATACAGCCAGTTACGACCCTGACCTACACCTTAACCTAACCGTAACCATACACCTTAACCTAACCCTAAACCTACACTTTAACCTAACCCTAAACCTACACCTTAACCTAAACATTTAACCCTATTCTCAAATCCCTAAACCTAAACCTATACCTTTACCTAAACCTATAACCCTAACCTAAACCTAAACCTAAACTTGAAAACCCAAACCTAAACCCGATCCCGAACCCAAACCCGAACCCAAATTCCTAAACCTAATCTCAAATCCCTAAACCTAAACCTACACCTAAACCTAAACCTATAACCCTAACTTAAACCTAAACCTAAACCTATACCCGATTCCGAACCCGAACTCAAACTCGAATTCCTAAACCTAAACCTAAACTTAAACTCAAAAACCTAAACCTAAACCCGATCCTGAACCCGAACCCGAATTCTTAAACCCTAAGCCTAAACTTAAACCTAAACCTATTCTCAAATCCCCAAACCTAAACCTACACATAAACTAAACATTGATGAACATAGAGAAGAAAACAAAAGACAGTTTCAAGGATTGATTGGATCTACAAGCAATGGGTTTAAAGAAAGAGTTGCACCTACAACTACATGAAAATTCATATACTATACCAGCAGCCTGCTACACATTGACAAAACTAGAGAAAAAACATTTATGTGAATGGTTGAGATCGGTGAAGTTTTCCGATGGGTATGCGTTAAATATATCTCAGTGCGTAAACATTATGGATTGTAAGGTAACATGAATGAAAAGTCATGATTGTCACGTCCTTCTACAACGTCGACTATCGGTTGCGATTCGTGGATTCCTGAGCAAGGATATCAGTGCGACGCTGATTAAGTTGGGGATATTATTTAAGGATTTATGTTCGAAATCATTTAATGTAGAAGTTTTTAAACTACTAGAGAGGGACATTGTCGTAATCCTTTGCAAACTTGAAAAAATATTTTCACCTGCATTTTTCAATGTCATGGTACACCTAGCGATTCACTTACCGCACGAGGTGAAGCTTACAGGTCCAATACAATATCGTTGAATGTATCTTATCAAAAGGTGGTATAACCTATTAAAATTTTTATTCATTCCATAAATTACATATATCCATGTTTTCATATGTATAACAGAGTCGTTTTGCGTACAGATACCTTCACAAATTAAAACGATTTGTGAGGAATAAGGCACGTCCAGAAGGATCCATTGTTGAGGCGTACATTGATAATGAGTGCCTGACATTTTGCTCCATGTATCTTCATGGCATAGAGACTAGAGTCAATCGAGAAGATTGGAATGCCGATGAAGGGCAGGAGCATGAATAAGGACTCATATCTGTATTCGCACATAACATCCATCCTTAGGATCCCCGATATTTCAAGATATGGACCTTGAGGATTAAGCAAATGAGCGGTGGTATGTGTTGCATAATTGTGAAGAAATATAGTCATACTTAGAGTAAGTCTTCCCTCGATAATTGTATCTCTACATACGATGATCTTAATGTTTCTTTCTAATAACGTGGCAATTATGTATAGTGAACATATCGAGGAGATGAAGTCTCAATACCAGATAAATTATGATCGAATGCATCAGGATCAGTTTTCAGAATGGTTCGCAAAATATGTAAGATTTCACCTTGTATCTCACCACACTTAGAATTTTGTTGTATCGCACAATATTTAAACTTAAGAAAATTCTTAAATAATTACATTCTATACATGATAATAGATGAAGACGTTGTGCGCTAGCAACTTTGGAGATGCATCTGATGTACTCTACTCACTGGCGTGTGGCCATGATAGACGTGTATTAAGATATATAAGTTATATTGTAAATGAAATTCGGTTCCACACTGAAGAGCGTGAGAAGTATAGGACCACACAAATAGTGGGGTGGTTGTGAAGGGAACGCATGAGGAGGTAAAAATTGACTATTATGGCGTTTTGGCGGATATTATTGAGCTAAGTTATTGTATGAGAAAGCGGATGTATTTATTTAAATGTGATTGGTGGGACATTGGAAATAAGAAGTTGAGAATACAGATTGACGACTACTTTACGAGCGTAAATTTGTCTCGAAAGTGGTTTAAGAACGACCCATTTTTCATCGCCAGCCAAGTCGAACAAGTATTTTTACCTCAATGACACCAAGTTAGGCGGCTCTTGGTACGTGGTGCAGAAAAAAAGCACAGAAACATATTTGATGTTCCCAAACCAGACGTTGAAGATAGTAAGAATGGGGGAAATAAAACATCTAGGGTTGAACAAGTATATCAAGAAGACATGCTATCTGGGGATAGAGGGACTGATTCAAATGTTAATTTGATGTGGTGCAATTGGACAGAGATGATGTGCTACCTGATCATGTTGATGCCTCAATAATACATGACATTGTTAGAGATGATAGCGGTTTCATTGATGACGACGTTGCAGACGATGAAGAGGAAATACTGATCAACGATAGTGATGGTGAAAAAGAAATAGTCATAAGCGATAGTGATACAGACGACGATTATTAAATATACACATAATTTACATATCAATTTTCAATTTGAATAATTTGATTATTACATTATACATGTTTTACAAGTCATGATTTATTCCTTTAATTGACTTGTTTATAATCTACATTTACAGTTGAGTCAATTTCTGATCATGTCCTCTTCAAACCGGAGTGTAGCAGAAGCACGAAGCATACTTCATCAACTGTTGCAGATGGACTTTCCAGCCCTATCTTCTTCTGGTAGGGCCAAAGAGATACCCGGTCTGGTTGATGAGTGTAGAGATGAATATATCAACGATAACTCGGATGAAAGATTATACAATCTCAAAGAAATTCTAGACCTGATAGAGGAATATAACCGTGAGAAACTTTAAATGAAAGATGTAATTTTTTCACTTGCACATCTGAATGGAGTCTCGAGAGACCAGATTTCTCCTATTGTGACTGGCATGTTTGCTATAACAATGTCGAGTGCTTCACACAGCTTGACATATACTTCTGCAGCATACGATAACTTACGCAGGGAGTACTTCGGATAGTTGATCCGAAGTTGTTTCGTATTACAATTAAATATATGTATTTAATATAAAATGACAATGTGTAATGAAATTTCTAAATTTTACTAGAATGTTTATGGTTTTATTATATTCTGCTTGCATTATAGTGTAATGGTCTAATCATATTTTAATCATCTCTCTAAGTACAAGCACAAATTCGTTCTACCATCAACACTACTTGTATAATGTTTTAGTATATTCTACTTACATTGTAAAGTTCAATGTGTTTATTATATTAATGTTCATACGCTTGTACTAACATTGTTTAAATTTATAAGTTTGTAGTTCGCACATATTCAGTCATAGCACCAGGTGGGAGATCAGGTCATTCGCGCACTGGATCTACTCCTTCCACCCGTGATGCAACGAAAACAACATCGACGTCACATGCTGTATCATAGGTGTTTGAGACCTCGATTGCGCATACACCGAGCACTGCATGTAAGTCTAGACATATATTTCTTTTAGTGACTTATGTTTATGTTTAAACTTAATATTTCTTTTGCGACAGCATCGTCGACTAGCCGACGAGGACGTGGACCCATACGTGGGTTAGTTTTAATGCGACTTACGTGTGAGGGTAGGTGATGGTAAGTTCCAACAAGACTACCTTAAACTTGTTAGGGATAATGTCAGGTTGTTTACATCGGAGGTCAATGTCCTATGTCGATTCTGATCCCCTCCACCACTCCCCGTTAGGTAGACGTGATAAATGATGTGCAACAGCTCATCCATCGGCGCCTTACGGTAAATTTTAGTAAATTAAATTTTTGTTTGTGAAAATTTATTTACAGTTAAGTTATTTTTTTAATAAGTTTATTGCCTTAATCTATTATTTATGAAACTGCAGGATAAATTTGTCTTATATTTGAGTGTTTCGTACATTTTCCATGCCGTCGACGACATGGTCAGGGAGGGATTCAAGGAGTACCATGGAGAGTTACACCGGCGGTACAAACGGTACAGGACCCATGATGAGGTCGTACTATCCGCACCGCCGCACGTAACTATAGATGACTAGCAAATACTCTGGAGAGATTTTCGTCTAAGGCTTTTTAGGTAATATTTACATATTTACGATATCTTAAGGTAACAATTAAATTCGTAATTAATAACAATGTATTATGAATAATATGTTCAGAAGATCAAAATAAATTCTGCAAATAGGGAAAAGTTACAAGTGAACCACATAGCTGGTTCAAAATCATTTATACGACATCGTTACGACATGAAAAGAAATTACTGGCGATTATTAAGTTGATATATTCTTTTCATACATTTATATTAACTCCATTATCCTTTCAATTATGCAACGAGAGTCCATCACCGGCCAGGAGCCTGGACCAGTAGACCTCTGCAAAGGGACTCACTGTTGGCAGGCGACGAGATCTTAGGTTCATCCTAGAGCTGAAGAGAATTGGGTAAAAATTCTTACATTGTAAAATTTAATTGCATTGATTTATAATAATATCATTCATTATGAAAAATCTTATGTTTTCATTACAGGCAGTGATGGACACCATATGCAGTCAGCCCACTCCTGATGGTAGTCAGCAGAGTGAGTCAAATATCCCAAGCGAGGTGCTTAACACCCGTTCTGGATATGTGCGTGGGCTTGGCTATGGTGCCAAGCTCATGACACCCGCTAGAGCTACCTCCAGCCGATCCGTTGCTGGGGAGAGCGCCCTACGCCGAGCTTATATGGCAGAGAGAGAGGTTCGCAGTTACGGATAGTCGTCGATGAGATTAAAGAGCAGTTGGAGAGGTAGAGGAATGAAGAGCAGAGGCGTAGGGAGGAGGAGGAGAGGTGACAGGAGGATTAAAAGAGGATGATCGAGGAGATGTGAGTGGAGCATGAGCGATAGATGTAGGAGATATTTCAAGCTCTTACTGCATGCTTTGCCATTGATGCCCCACTACCTCCACCTTCATCTTCGTGATTTTTTTTTTATATGATTTATTTTATATATGAATGTTAAACTTATATGTATTTGTGCGTAGATGGATATTGTGGGTTGTATGTGGATGTGGATAGGATTTTTTTTTTTATTTTTTTTATGATTTATTTTATATACGAATGTTAAACTTGTATGTATTTGTGCGTGGATGAATGTGGGTTGTATGTGGATGTGGATAGGATTATTTGTGTATGGATGAATGTGGTTTGTGTTTGGATGGATGTAGTTTATGTTTAGATGAATGTGGATGTGAATATGATGAAAATGCATTGTAACAAGTGTATTTACAGGTGTATATCAGAATTTTTTCATGAATTTTGAAAATAAATGAAACTGGGAAGAAACAGACTCTTACCGACGAAATATTTCATTGGTAATAGTAGGTCCAAAACTTATACCGACGAAATCTTTTATATATAAAAATTAATATAAAAATTTATACCAACGATCTATATGAGATATACCGACGAATTATTTCGTCGGTAATAGAGGGCTTATGCCAACAAACATACTCATCGGTATTATTGTTTTACCGACGAACGTACTTGTCGGTAATGTCATTAATCCACAGTTTTACCAATTGCCGATGATTTTAGTCGTCGTTATTTGTTTTATCATTGTCGACGAAGTCATATTTCGTCGGGAAAAGCCTTTAGCTATGGTCTTATTGCGACGATCTTTCCGATGACAGATTTCGTCGGTAATTAAAAAAAAAAAAAGATAAAATAATGACGAATTATGTAGTCGGTAAAAGAGCAATTTCCTGTAGTGATGAAAAGGGCTTAGAAATTTTAGGAGATTAACATGGTTGGACCAAATTGGGCACTTACTATTTTGATCAAAAACCATGAAGTCTAGTAGAAATAGAGGTAGTCTATAAATACTAATTTTACTATTTATATTAAGTCGTGCATTAAGGGTTTTTATGTTGGATTCTAAATCTAAAACTCCTTCCTAGGTTTGAGTTCCTTATCTACAGAGTTGTAAACTTTTTTTTTTTTATGATTAATCAAGTTATTTTGAATTTATTAGATATTATTTCTGCTTTTATCCCTCATGGATTCGAGGAAGATCTGTGAGGAGTTGAGAGAACTCAATGGATTAGAGTAATTATACCTTGAGGAAGATAGTGATCGACCTGATCATCATGTCCCTTAGTGTGCTAGCTTCAAGTATGCCATTTGGACCCAGTTATAAGACTAGTTCTAATCGATCTGAGTCAGGTCCACTATCTTCGACCATTTAAAATCAAGTTGGATTGGCCCACTTAATTCTAATATATACTATATTAATTATTCTAACAACCAAATGGGGTTTACTAATTCATATGCATGCAAGATTTCATGTTTACAACACTAATGTGTTAAAGTGGGACATGGGAGTGAATCCAATCCATTCATTCAAGTGGGCCCAACCATGTAAATGTCATTATTTGATGTGTTCCTAACTTGAAACTGATTTGAGACTAGGTTCATAGACTTGATGGGTACCCATGGGCCCAGATCGTAAAAAAGGAAAGACTTGCAAGCAAAAGGACCATGACTTAGTAAGACTTTAAATGGATGAACCCAGGCCTTGACCCGTCCCCTAAACTCAAAACTTATTGAGTCAACTTTTTTTAAAAAATAAATAATAAAATATTATTACTGAGTGAACTCCGAATCTCTTGGAAACCCTATCTAGGTCTTGACTCATTCCACACGTAGGATGACTCATTGGGTAACTCGATCACTCCATCAAGTAAATGCAACTCGTAGTGATGCGGCCAAAGTCACTCTCTGAGGCAGCATAAGTTATACTAATTATAAACAAATAATAAAAGTGTACAGAGACAAACAGAACTATAACCTCACCAAAATAAATACAATGACTTTACCAAGACAATAATATTTTATTATTTAAAATATTTCTAATTACTATATATAGTTATTTATATACATGATAATTTTAATGATAACTCTTAAATATCGAGTAAGGTCCAAGCGACTCTTTAAGTTGACTATATTGGGCTAAATACCGAGTTGAAACGAGCTTTTGGTTTTCTATCATGGCCAGACGGTATTGCTTTTCCCCTCTCTTCTTGGGAGCTTATTCACTATGTGAACTCCTCCATGAGTTGACACCCCGACTGATAGGTGAAATGCATGGCATTTAATGATGGGACCCTTGGCCTAAAGGATGAGGGGAACTTTGCCATCAAATGATGGGAGACGAGATAAAAGGCTGGAATAAGGTGGATGTGAATATCCAAGGTTCATGTTATGGGAAAATTGAATTGGTACACTGCACGAAAAGTATACCAATTATTTTGAATTTATCCGATCATAAGAAAAATAGCAAGATGAGTTAAGCAGATCGACCACAGCTAGTAAGCCACAAAGCTCATAAAAAATATGAATAATTTGATCCTCCCGATAAAGAGATCGACTCCAACTTGAGTTGCCTAAGTGCAGAGCTTGGTTGTAAGACCCATCTCCTGAGCTGAGCAGATCGACCACAACCAGGGCAAGATGAGGATCACAGAGAAAATCTCATCTTGAACCAAGAGAATAGATCCGATACGATTCTACTCAAAGATCGCACTAAGGCAAGCTCATTTATAAATTCGGGTGAAGAGTCGTATTCGGATAAGATTTTCCAACGATTCTAGCGAATCCCGCGAATCCCACAAGATACATAGATCGAATGGAAGTAAGAGAAAAAACCCAAGTTCAAGTCTTGTCGATCCGATTCTACCTACCTGACTTAGGCATCAGAGGGTCCACGAAAGTACTCGGCACCCCCATTTCTTCTTCGTCTTATCTTCTTACAGGTTGTCTGGTGGACTCACCTCTATGATCGATCAAATCTATTCATTCAGATGTTGGCGATAACATATTGATGTCGTCTATGGGAATGACAACAAAGCCAAGTTCTCTCCAACTCAAGCTTGAGTTATTACTTGTTATCCTCCTCCTTGATGGCCAAGAGAAAGGGGAAAGCCCTAAATACGTTCGAGTCTTCTCATGGTGCGTAGCCTAAAGATGCTCAAGCTTCATAATCAGTACTCAATCCCAGCTACCATCACAAGCAATAGTACAAAGGTCCCGGAACCGGTCTAGCTAGCTCATCTCCCTCGAGAACCAGGTGGGAGCCTTAATCGGCAACATAGACCATATCATGAGGTTGTTGGAAAGGTAGCGTGGATCCCCAATTAACCAACCAAAAAAGATGGAGGCAACGATTGAGCAATCTCGTCCGATACCGTCGCGCCCTGAGCCTCGCCTAGTAAAGGCACAACCTGGGGGGAACATTCTCTCCCTGATGCAGACCTTAAAGGCCACCTAGCTTGATAAGTCCGATATGTGCCATATCTTGGACTAAATGAGGCAAGCTTGGGAAAAGGCTCTAGAGATCATGACTGAAAATGAAGTCCCTTGGGGGGCAGACATTAAAGAAATATGAGATCAACTCAGTAATAAACAACAAGCCGTATCGAGCAAAGGATCTAGCTTCCATCAATGCCCTTCTTGAATAGACTGAGTGCCATTTGTGGATGACATCGTGCAAGCCCATCTGTCGTATAAGCTTAGGATTCCCCCAAATATTGCCATATTCAAGCATAGGAGACCCTACCAAGCACCTAAAATCATTTTGAGTAGAAATGAAACTTCATGGCACTTATGGACCCATGATATGCAGGGCATTCTCTCTGGCAGTGATCGAGGCAACTCAGAAGTGGTACAAATACTTGAAACCAAAATCCATTAGCTCATTTGACAAACTTAGTAGGGCTTTTGCCACCCGATTTATTTGGGGTAAGGACATAAGGAAGTGTTCAATCCACCTCCTCATGATAACCTAGAATGAAGATGATATATTAAAAGATTACATCGTCCAATTTAATATTAAGGTTGTTTAGGTAGATGGCTACTCCAATCAGGTGGCTCTCACAATAATGATGGTTGGGCTCAAGTGAGGGAAATTCCTTTTCTCAATTGGAAAGAACCTCCCGACAACTCTTACCGACCTTTTTAATTGAGCTTAGAAGTACTCTATGTTAGTGCATTGATTTGTGCACCATATTTGTCAATCACATGAGTCCTTGTGTTATGTAGTTGGTTTGGCTATTGAAAGTTAAAGACCAAAGACATAATTGAAGGTGGAGTATTAAGGAGCAAATAACATGTATATACGGTGCCTTGTTGACACTAACCCTTGACCCTAAACATCCTAAACCTCTAGATGATCTTAATCCCAATAGGTAAACCCTTCATTAATAATCTCTTAAGCTATATGAGCCTAAATTGACCATCCATATATTGGCTTTAAAGGTCTTGTGTTGTTCAGAAAACTACACGATTCAACAACCTTTGATCCCATCGAACCCACATTTGGTTCGAAAAACAGGACCGCGAGCTGGGACATAATACTGGGTAATTCAGTTGCAACCGAATGTCACCTTTGGTCTTAGTGAAGGCCTCTTTCGGTGTGACCGAAAGTGCCCAAATCTATCAAGAAGCTTTCCGGTCTAATTGGTTTGATTGAACTTCAAATTCGGTGCAACTAAACATACTTCGGTGCGACCGAAGACTAGCCGTTATAGTTTCGTTAGGGCTTTTTACCTATAAATCTAGCAATCAGATCTTTATGCAAGTAATGGATTTTAGAATTTTAGAGACCATAGTGCATCAAAAGCTCTATCAAACCTCTTAGGCTCTATTTCAATGATATCCATTTTCTCTTCTTAGTGATTCTTCACTCTAATAAGTATTCCAAGCTCATTTATAAGAAGACCATGATCGCAAGCCCTCTCTAGAGATTAGACATCATTTCTCATGGCAAACCCAAGTGTTTATCAACCTTTAGAGTGTTAATTAAATATAATCCCCTAAGATTTACAACATTTGATTAGTAATAGGAGATTCTACTTAACCTCTGATCACCTTGGTTACTGCATCATGATATCACATGCAAGGTGTTTGATCTTGGAGCTGAGGCCTTGGCATCATGATCAATGGAGCAAAGGGGAGCTGATTGAAGCATGGAAGAGCATCGATCTAGCAACCGAAGAAGGTACTACAAAAGGAGCTCAATCTGACAAGTTATCATGTGTAAGAGTTTGTGTACACTCCTTCCTTGTGTAAGATTAAGTGTAAGAGTTTGAATTGCCAAAGTTGACTAGGTTATTTTATAGGACCTTAACTCTTGTGCAGGGCTTAAATCAAAGTCCTTATGTAGGCCACTGGACACGGGTGTATACGTGTTAGTCTCCATGGGAGCCCACGATAGGAGTAAATATAGATCCTTGGATTAAGAGTGAGGTTGTTGGTTAGCTAATGAAAAAGCAACTAAAGTTTCTTGCGGGAGCCTTCAGAAGGAATGTATATCAGTAGGTTCTTATGTAGAACCGAGGTTCGTGGCAAACATATAAAAAATCATATAGAGTCTCTTGTGGCAGCCATTCCTTGTGTAAGATTATAAAGGTTAGAGATGAACCTAATTTAAAATTTCTGATGGTGAAATCCATTACACTCATGGGTTGAGTGCATTCACTAGGAGTGGAGTAGAGAAACTGAATTGTTATACATGCTTGTGTTGGGGATTGTTATTTGATCACCCATTTAATTATGCTTATGTGGTGAATGTTTAACTATATGTATGTATGATTAGATAAATGCTAAGTGTTGATAGTTAGCACATCCCACACACATGTACACTATCAAGTTTATAAAGTAGTTGCTTAATTGCTACATCCTTTGAAGTCTATGTGATTGGACTTTCTATTAGCTTGGAAGCCTTGCAGTTAATTGTCTTACCTAGTTTAATTTGCATATTAGTTAAAGTAGGCAATTGGATTTAAAAAGCGTAATTTTTAATTGGTCCTAATCACCCCCTAGGACACAATCCTCATTTCTTAGCCCCGTTAAACTTCCGCATGCATAGCCCGTGGGCCCACCATGCGCCATTTTACTCTAATGTCAAGGTGTTGTTCAACACATGTAGAAACACTTAGGGTGAAGGTAGCTCGTTAAAAGAAAAGAAAGGAAAGGAAAATAAAGAGGGATCTAGCATGAGCTCCAAGAGAAGAAGAGGCAATGACTAGAGTAGTGTCTCTTGAGCTAATCGAGCCCCAGAAAACTGGTTTCGCTGATAAAACCCATTGAACACCACACCAGAACCGGTGCTCATAGAGGTTAAAGATAAGAGTATCTTGAGATGGCCGATCAAGACGAACGCCGACTAGGTAAAAGGAGATAGAAAGAAATATTCTCACTTCCACCGGAACCACGACCACAATACACTGAATGTTTTAATCTCAAGGAATAGATCAAAACCCTTAAATAAGATACTTACACGAGTTTGTCATTAGTAGCAGAAAAGATCGGCCAGCTCCTCAACGGGAGTGATGTGAGGAGCATGCCGACAATGAAGTGGTCGGAGAAATATGCACAATCTTTGGTGAACCCACCAAGGATGATGAGTCAAACCGCACACGCCGAGCTCATACTAAGAGTGTAAACACTACCGAAGAAGAACACCAGATAACCTTGCCTGCCAACCAAGGAAAGAGCCCATGATGGACTCAGCACTCTCACCTTTACAGAGGAAGATGCTTATGGGATTCAACACCTCCACAATGATGCACTAGTGGTCGTCATGTCCATTGCCAACCATAAGGTGCATTGAATATTGATTGACATTGGAAGCTTAACAGACATCCTGTTCACAACCACTTTCGACAAATAAGAATTGAAAGATCAAAATTGCAACCTATGCAGACCCCTTTGTTAGGCTTCGCAGAGGAAAAGGTGACCGTAGAAGGAAGTGTCCTCCTGCTAATAACGACCAGAGAAGACACCGACCAAGTCACCACTATGGTGGACTCTCTACTGGTAGATTGCCCCTCAGTATACAATGTAGTTATAAGCAAACCATCCTTAAATGTCATGAAGGTTATAGTCTCCACGTATCACCTCACCATGAAATTTTCAACCCAGCATGGGGTTAGTAGGATGCGGGGCGACCAGCACGAAACCGACAAAGTTATTTGATAACCCTCTAAAGAAGGGCACAACGGCAACATACAAAGCAGGTCACCTCCCTTGATCCTAAGGAGGAGATTACCAAGTGGGGGACGCTTGTAGAAGATCTTATCTCAGCGTGACTCTTCTAGGCCCACCCATCTTGCACCGTTCAGGTCAGGTTGCTACTTGAATCACAACTCTAGCCAGAGATAGCAGACCTGCTAAGGGAACACGTCGACATGTTCGCCTAGTCTCATCAGGATATGCTTATGATAGACTTGAGATCCACGGTTCATCGATTGAATGTAAACCCGACCATAAGCCCATCTGACAAAAAATATGAGCATTCGATTTGAAAATTATGCAAAAATCAATGAGGAAGTCAGCAAGCTCCTCGAGGCTAGATTTATTAAGGAAGTGCACTATCTCAACTGGTTGGCCAATGTGGTGTTGGTGAAAAAGGTCAGGGAAAGTGGTGATTATGTGTGGACTACACCAACCTAAATAAGTCTTTCCTGAAAGATAGTTTTCCACTTCTTAGGATCCACCAGTTAGTAAAAACTACCAACGGGTACACACTCAATTTTATGGAGACATACTCAGGGTACAACCAGATCGGCATGCATGAGCACGACAAGCAAAAAATAACCTTCATCATCAATCGAAGGCAGTATTGCTACCATGTAATTCCTTTTGGGTTAAAAAATACATGAGCAATATATCAACGACTGATGAATAAGATGTTTGCCAACCAAATTGGAAAGACTGTGGAGGTTTACGTCAATGATATGCTTGTCAAGAGCATCATGGGGCTACACGGTAGACCTAAGAGAGATGTTAGGGATCTTAATAAAATATTGAATGAAACTTAATCTGACCAAATGAGCCTTTGGCGTCAGTTCGAGCAAATTCCTAGGTTTCATGGTATGAACGGTGTAAATAATACCCATACATCATTCAAATTGAGCGCTACTCTTGGCCTGGTACGAGAAGAAAATCTCATCCACAGTGAGCTCATAATTGCCAACTAGCTTTCAGAGAACACATAGCTGAAGAAAACTCTCCTCACATTGAGGTCAGGTGCCTTAGGCAACCCTGAGGCGGTGGAGTGTTTCTCTTACCATCGGATGGAAAGACAAGTCAAGACTGCAAGTGAAAAAAATCGGGTATAGGTCAGCCTCCCTCATGGGAGGTTGGCTAGGAAGTTCTCCAACTCAAGGACGCCGAAGCCCCACTGAATTAGGAATCATGTACTTTGACCTAAGGGCCGGTAAGTCAATCGTCCTCAGCTTAGATATAAAAATGTTGGCCTCATGGGTCGTATCTCTAGAGGATGAGAAGGCTGGCTTTGCTTGTTTCAAGGAGGCCTCCTTGTTCGTGGATCCACCCCTGATGGTGATTCCTCCCTAAGCGAAGAAGTAAGCTCCTAATACCCGGACCTCGAGGATGGTGTAGACTAGGAATCCAACCTACTGCCCACTGACTCCTCGTGAAATGCACCAGGGACGGTGGTAGCTCCAGAATCAACCTCAAAAGACATAAAAAAATGAAAGAGAAGAGGAGGAGAGATAGTTTCTAAGCGTACCAAAAAAAGCACTGGCATGAGGACTTTAGACTAACAATCGCCGGAGAAGGAGAAAACTCTTCGACCGAAGTGGAGGCTTGACACTGGTTGCCAGAGCTCGGTTTTCACAAACTAACGAGTAAAGTGGGGGGATGATAATATTTATAGAATCTCCTTGACAGCGTGTTTACTCCTATGTAGTGCCATGTGAAGTCGAGGAGACTCTTCAACTGACGTGCCACTCCAAGTGGCAATGCAAGTTCGGCCTCAGTAAAAATGTGACGGCTCAAGTGACAGTGGTCAACTCCATGATTCATCTAGAGTTTGAACGACGCCTCGCTATTAATGCACATCCCCTCTAATCTCATGACCATAATTATGCCTTTTTCGAATTTCACGTCAGGCATCGCCTTTTTAGCTCCTGCCCTCTCCAACAAATGACAAACCTAGGCTCAATTTAAAACTTTGAGAAGATCGAGCTAATTGAATTTCAAATTTCAGGTCCCGCGCTTTCAAACCAATTTAGGCTCTTACTTGCCAAGCACAAGTAGGACGAGCTCGGAAGTGTAAGGCTACTGTTATGTGGAAAACCAAACCAATCCACCGCATAAAAAGTGTAACCGATCACAAAAAAAAATAAATAAATAAATAAATAAATAAATAATAAAAATCATGATGATCTGAGTAGATTGACCATAATTGGTAAGTCACAGGGCTTGAAAGATATGGTTAATGATCCTCCCGACAGAGAGTTGAGTTGCCTAAGGGTAGAGCTCTATTGTAAGAGCCATCTCCTAACCTGAGCAGATCAAGCATAACCAGGGCGTGACAATGATCTCGGAGAAAATCCTGTCTCAAACCAAGAGAACATATTTGATATGATTCTACTTGAAGATCACGCTAACCGAGGCAGGTGGGCTATAAATTCAGAGGAAGAATTGTATTCGGATAAGAGCTTTTCAATGATTCTAGCGAATCTCGTGAATCCCACGAGATACACAAATCACGATACCACCTGATGGATCATATAAGTACTGGCCAATTGCCATAGAAGGAAGGTAAGAGAAAAAACATGACCTCAAGTCTTTTCAATTTGAGTCTATCTATCTCATGACTTAGGTACCAGAGTATTCACAACTATTTTCGACACCTCTGCTTGTCTACTTCATCTTATCTTCTTACTGGTTCTCCGGTGGACTTAAGTCTATAAGGTGAACCATCCATCTCAAAAATCTTGCTGATCCAATCCAGATTGGGATGAGCAGAACCACAATTAAAACGTTTTAGACTGTATGTGGAGCCCAGCATGTTTTTCGTATGCCATAGAATCCATCCTGAAGATGTGAATATCCCGATGAATTGACACCTTAAAAATCAGACAATTTCATCCATAGCTCTAGTGGTAGACTAAGTGAAAGATACGTGGTTTCAACATTGAGATCTTGGTATCAATTCCCTTAGGGGGTGGCTAAAAGTGAAGTGTGAACTGACAGTGGGTGTACTAACAAGCTAACAAAAAAAAAAAAAAACGTGAAATTAGAGATTTTAAACACGGTTTTACATTTGTAGCCCACATTATAGCAGACGTGGTATCAAACCCCTCAGCCCCTTGCCCTTGAATCACATGGTGTACTATGGGATGATCCAGTAACGGATGGTTTAGTCAAAATGGCTAGTAAGGTTTGTCCCAATAAAATCCACCGCAGTCGAGAGAGCTTAAGAAAGCTACTAGGAGATCCATGGCTCTGGATAACGTAGGGGTTGGTATGATTGGGCAAAAAAAGGCTGTTAGAATTGGAGTGGGCTAATTCTCCTTATGAGAATTGCAGTTTTGACTCTCTTTCTTTTGTTTTGGGTTGGGTGTGGTAAAGGGCCATATGATAAGTTAGGACCTGGTTTTTGTGGATTCCTGTACGAATGTCAGTTGTTAGTTGTTCAGCAATGAAGATTTTGGTTTTCTTGAAAGAAATAAAATATATTTTATGGCTTACGTGACTTTTGGATCAGACAGATTTTTTAGTCGCTACGGGTGTTGCACATGATGAATGAATTGGACATCACGTACACATCAAAGTGGGCCCCATATAGCACGTTGTAGAATTAGCCTATTCTATAAACGTAGTAAACCATGGTTAAAAGACTAAGCAACTCAGATCGTGATGTAGAGCGGTTTGCAGATGATTTTATGGCCAAGATGGACCAAAAAAGGCCCGATTGGATACGAAAGTGATCCAGACCGTCAGAACCTTAAAACGAACTCATCTCGCAAACTGGAATGAGTCATCCGACGTACCATATGTGATTTTGGGGTAGGACGACCTACTTTAGCTACCTAACCTCACTACGTTGCGCTACACATGCTGAATTTATGAAATTCCATCAGATCGACAATCGAATTTCCGTTATATTTTAATTTTTACTAAGTTTTAGTTTAATTATAACGCTTCATCTCGTAGGCTTTAGAAGTTGCATACAGTCAAGTTTACTATTTATAATAAGTCATGGTTTCTAAGAGTTTTAGTTGTATTTTAATTCCGAAACTTCTTCTAAAACTTAGTATCCCTATTTAAAGTGTTGTAAACTCATTTATTTCAATTATCAACAAATTTATGAATTTCTAAAAATTATTTCTATTTTCTTCTGTTGGTATTAGATTTGAGGTATTTTTGTGAGGAGTACAGATAAGCTCGTGATTGGGAGTAGTTATGTCCTTGAGGAAGACCATCACCATAATCCTTGCATCAGATTAGCTCATTCGTTCCCAGGTCTGAGTCAGGACTCGTCCAAGTTAGGGGCTGAATCGGTTGATGGAGGTCACTTAGGAGCGTGATCGAGTCTGAGTCCACTTGGACGAGTAGCATCAGACTTTTCTGTAACCATTCAACGTGAGAGGAACGGGCCTCTCCATTCTCAGTGCATTTCAGATGGTGGTAAAGTGAGACCAGGTAAAGATCTCTTCATCGTACGGACAGATTATCAGGTAAGATATTACAGGCTCTAGAATTATCCCTGCCTGACTTCTACAATTCTGCAATTGAGTCGGTCACCTCAAAGGCTCAAACAAATCCACAATTGACGGAATCAAATATTTAACTATTCCACAAGGAAGGGAATAATCCTGAATGTTTAAAATATTAAAAAGAGTCAAAGCAAGCACGAAATTAGCTGTCCACGTAATATGTATTACTTATTTGAGATGAGTTGATTTCAGTTTTAGAATTATATTTCCACCCCTGATCAGGCCGTTTTGGGCCACTATTGGCTGATGGGAGGTGGATTGCGTCCTTCCCCCCCTCCGGCTGGGAACGGCCGGAGCTTTGAGTAGCCACCGTGATGTATGGGTATTATATACACAGTTCATCTATGCTTCGGTGTCATTTTACCATGCATGACCAAAGTTTAGTCAGATCCAAGGCTCAAGTGCACCACACCAAAGGCAACAGCGGTGATAATACTCTCACGGTTGAAACTTTTTTAGGGCCCACCGTGATGTTTATTTGCTATCCAACCTATTCATAAAGTTACATAGACCTATTCATAAAGTTATAAAGTTAGGTATACTTAAAAAAGAGAAAACACAAATATCAGCCCCATTCAAAACTTCTGTGGCACCCAAGAAGTTTTATATGGTAAGAGTTTAATCCCCATTGTGTAGTCCAGGTCTGTTCTGGATCTGCCTCAGTCTTGGGTTTATATCTTAAAATGATTGGAAAAAATGGATGGACTGTGTGGATAAGACCCATAAATTACGGTGGCTACTCAAACCTCCTCCCGTTCATCACCGAGTTCCTGCAAAAGCCTCAAATTTCCTGTGCTGAGGGGCCCCCTGTGATGTTTGTGAGAAATCCACCCTGTCCATCTGTTTTTTGAGCTCAATTTAGGACATGTTGTAATAAATGAGCTGTATCCAGTACTCAAGTGAGCCAAAAACGTGAGGATTGAACGTCCATGGTTGAAATATTCGTGGGGCTAAAAAAGTTTATAATCTGGATAATATTTGTGTTTTCATTTCATCCCAGCAGAAATGATGCTATTAACGGTATGGATGGCATGTAAACATGACTGTCGACCCCAGGGATATTTCAACGGTAGGAATTTCCCAACCCACCTTTTCCTCTAGTGCAGGCCACTTGATTCTTGGATCCTGATCACTTTTGGTCTCAAGTCTTAAAATAATCTCACAAAACGGTTGAACGGTGTGGATTTCTCACAAACATCACGATGGGCCGACATAGTATTCCAGCGCAGGAACTTCCTGCAAAGGCTGTCGCAGGAAATCCGCTCCGTCCGGGCTGATGAAGCTGTGTCATTTATCGACAAACAGTTACAATTGATAAAAACATGTAAATTCGATAAACTTAGGCTCGATCGAGATATCTTTTTACTTAACCAAACCTGAAAATCTTGAAGAAATGAACCTATGGTCTTACCATCGGCATCAATGATTCCGTCCTCTATCAGCTTAGGAACGTGACACATTACGGCACAGATGCCCATTGGTAGGGTCGAAACTGCAGCTCCTCGGATTCCCATCTTCGCAGCAACTTCCAAAGCCCATCCCATGCACCAGTCCGCAATGATGCATGTGATCCTATCGTGATCGGACTCATTCATCTTACGAATCAGCGCTTCTAAACCACAGGGCATGAAATGTAAAATGCTGTCACATAGCTTGCTCAAATCATTCCGATCTTCACCTGGTGCCATCCCATCTGGGATCGTGACCAGACGGATCTGCCCGTTCACACCACCTGTCTTGGGTAGTGCAGCCATAACGCGGGCATGATTGAACTCGGTGTTCACGAACGTGATTCTGAACCCACGGTCGATCAAGCAATTAGAGAGCTCCATGGAAGGTATGACATGGCCTTGCGCTGGGTACGGTATGACCAGAACTTGTGGGTTTTCCATGGCCAATACCCCTCTGCACGTACGTGAGTAGAACGTGTGTTTGTGCTTTCCCTCCCATGCTCTACTTATGTTGGGGTTTTCTGGGGAAACGGATTGGGTACGCCCCCTGCCACCGGTCAATGGCTCATGGTCGGTGCTCCGTGGGACCCATCATGATGTATGTGTTTCATCCATGCCGTCCATCTATTTTTATAGATCATTTTATTACATGAGACTAAAAATGAAATATCTCCCAATCTCAATTTGACCACACTATAGGAAACAGTGTTTAATGAGCGTCAACCATTACAAACCTTTTGGGGGCCATAAAAGTTTTGATCAAGCTGATCTTTGTTTTTTCCCTTCATCTCGACCTTTATGACCTAATCAACAGATTGGATGTAAAATAAATAGTACAGTGGGACTCAGGCGGATTTTAATGGTGGATATCCAATCAATATTGTTTTCCTGTGGTGTGGTCCACTTGAGATATATATATCCATTTAATGTTTATTATACAACCCTAACATGATCTTTAATAATGGATGAACGGAATGGATGAGACACATACATCATCGTGGGGCCCACAGAGGAAGCACCAATTACCAGCCACCGCGCTGGTGGCAGGGGGAGTAGCCAATCCATTTCCGATCTGGGGTTGGTTGGCGGGGAAGCGGATTGGCTGGTGTGCAACACACACCGAATTCACTACGTGCTGACGTCACCAAGTTCTGTGGGTCCCATCATGAGGTATGATCTATATCCAAGCCGTCCTTCCACTTTGTGAGATCATCAAAGGCTTGAGCGGAAAAATAAGACGGATCCAAAAGACAAGTAGAATGTAGTGGTGATGTAGAGCGGGTCGCGGACAATTACATGGCAAAGATGGATCAGAAAAGGCCCGGTCGGCGAAAGAAGTGATCTGGACCATCAGACCTTAAATCAGGCGTATCTCACAATCCGGGATGAGTTAGCCACGAAAAATATATGATTTTGGGGTAGAACGAGCTACTTTGCTTAACCAACCCAGTGCTACGCCGGGTCATGCGACGCTTCGATTGCAGAGAAACCCCGATTTGATGGTCGTTTCCCGTTTCAATTTCGTTTTTTACTATAAATAGTAAGTTTTAGTTTGTTTATAACTCTTCATCCGTCGGCTTTAGAGTTGTCCAACGTGAAAAAAAAAAGAGCTTAGAATAATTAGGGAACGGTTTGGTGAAGCCAAATAGGACACTTACTATTTTTAACCGAAAACCTTGTGACTAAGTAGACATCATTTACGACGATTTATAGTAAGTCGCTAATTCTAGAGTCCTAGTTGTAGTTTGATTCGATTTCTTTCCATTGCTTAGTACCCTTATTTAAAGGGTTGTGAACTCGTTTTTATGGATTCATTAACCTATTTCAATTTATTTAGAATTTATTTCATTTTTCTGCTTTCTTTTTCTCGTGGATTCGAGAAAGTCTCTCAGTAGAGTCTGAGTTCCGTGGATTCGGAACAATTATCCTCTTGAGGAAGACGGTGCTCGACCTCACGTCCTCCCCTGCGTCAAGTGGGGGATTGAATGCCAACCATTGAAACCCTTTTAGGTGTCACAGAAATTTTGGATTAATTTAATATTTGTTTTTTCTCTTCATCTATGTCTTTGTGACCTTATGAACAGATTAGATCAAAATTAATCAAAATTAAAAGTTATGATGGGCCCTACTAATATTTTAACGGTGAGAATAATTAACCCTATTGTTATTTGTGGTGTGGTCCACTTGAGCCTTGGAAATTATTCGTTTTTGGGAGAAATATCTAAAATGATCTCCCCAAATGGATGAACGGTGTAGATATGATAAATACATACACCGTTTTGTGGGCATATAACTTTGATCTACTGGGAATCATTCGTACAACTCGAGGAAGCGGATGGGCTAGTGTAACACACGTCAGCAAGTTCTGTGGTTCATCATGAGGTATGTTATATCCAATCCGTCCATTCATTTTGTGAGCTCGTGGTAAAATTAAATGTGATGGTGGGCTCTATAAATATTTTAATGGTCAAAATTATTACCACGGCTCTTTTTGGTGGGGTTTAGTTGAGAATTTTATATGATTCATTTTTCTTTTTTCTAATGCTTTAAAATAATAAAATAAAAAAAAACAATAAAAATAAAAATAAAAAATGATCAATGTGGATAGAATGGGTACACCGTTATGGGGCCTTGTAACTTTGATATACTTTGAACCGTTTGTACAACTCGAAGCTGAATGAGCGTCGGCGCTCGTTTTCGCGCAACACATAGTGGCTGTGGTACATAGCCGATCCGCTTCTGAGATCCCAGGCTACTGACCGGTTGAGTAGCCAGCCTCGCTACTGAAGTGACATCACTAAGTTTTGTGAGGCCCACTATGATGTATGTGTTGTATCCATACCATCCATTCATTTGGAAATGTCATTTGAAGGCATGATCCAAAGAATGAGGTAGATCCAAGGCTAGAGTGGACCCCACTAAAGAAAACAGAGAGGAGAGTGACACCCACCGATGAAACCTTCCTGAGGTCCACCGTGCTGTTTATTTGAGATCCAAACTGTTCATATGTTAACACAGACATGAAAGAAGGAAAAACACAAATATCAAGTTGATTGAAAACTTTCGTGACCCTTCAAACTTTTTAACGGTGGGCATCACTCTCCCCACTACTTTCTGTGGTTGGTCCACTCGAGCCTGGGATATGAATCATTCTTTGTAGAGTTTCGCTGCTAAATTTGTCAGTTTCTCACTGCTCGACCTGTCAGTTTTCGAACGAGCTGATGTTGGTGTTTTTCCTTATTTATCTTGATTGAAAACTTTTGTAGCCCTTGGAAGTTTTTAATGGTAGGTGTCATTCTCTTCACTATTTTTTACGGTGGGTTCACTCAAGCTTTGGATATAACAAATTCGTTGGTTCATGCGGTAAATGATCTCTAAAAATGAATGAACGGTGTGTTTACAAAACATACACCTGGTGGGACCCTGGTGAGGTAACAACAGTAGCAAGTCTGCCTATTCAACCTGTCAGTAATTAATCCCTGGTCCTGCCTTCGAACGCCACCTACCCACACCAGCTAGATTAGTGGTGTGTGGTACACCAGCCAATCCGCTTCCAGTTGGCGGAGTAGCCAATGTGAAGAGCTTGTCCTGATGACTGCTGTGGTATGCATGTGGATCAAAATGTTGATATGATGTATCATCGGCAGGTACAAAGAATTTATTTTGCATAGCATATGTGGCATGCTTGTTATTTACATAAAATGTTTAGATTTCAGCTCTATGTTCGATGTATCATGGTTCAAAATTATACTAAATTGACTTAATGACAATAGGAGTGGTGGGCATTTATTGGACGGTTAAAACTAAATAATATATGATGGTCATATTTTGATAAATGTCTCCACAAATGACAGGTCAGATTGTTCAACCAATGTGATTTTATGATTGTTACTTTGGAACAATGGATTCAACAATGTAGTTGGTTTAATCATATGATACTTAAGCGTTTGGCAGACAAGCAATTAGAAATTACACATGGTATGTATGAACCGAAATTAAACTTATTATATTGTGGAGCCCTAATTTCACTATTCAAAGTCCAAAAAATCAGATTGTTTGAACAATCATAATCTGTGATTGGTGGGCAATTATTTGTTGAAATCAGATCACTGGATAGATTATATTTTTAACAATCCAACACCCATAGCCAAATGGTCAAGCCCGAGTTATGGTGAATGATACATCTAAACTTGGAAAACATTTAGACAGTTGGATTTAAATTGTCCGTATCCCACCTGTGCAATTTCAAAAGTACATTTAGGTGCCGTATGCCTGCCTGAAATTGTTCTTCCAGCTGCATAGTTCATTTTATACATATTTTTCTAGTTTTTTTTTTTTTTTTTTTTTTATATATATATTTATTTATTTAAAATCAGAAGTAAATTTTGCCTATGTATCAATCACCACTCTGCTAGATTACCAAAGTTTGTCTTTGAGTTAATGCATGCCTCCTGTATAATCTATAAGCTGGGTCTCTGTATTAAGGTAATGTTAGAACAGCCCACATGGGTGGTGGCCCTGATGTGATTTTTTGTTTTCTTTGAAAACTTC